>JAQFYB010005037.1:0-14865 GCA_034694085.1 Pogonognathellus longicornis | reverse complement strand
GGAACATAAATGCGTGATAGACCAGAAATATGACTCCATGCTTTCTCCATTTCTCATTTTTCTATTTTCTAATCTTCTAGCATATTCCTCTACTGTAGTTTTACTTTGGAATGCATCTTTGAATGCAGTGACCAAAGGTGTCCATAAAATTTCTACATCATCCCAATTTTTACCTTGGGTGACCATCTGTTTTTTAACGTAATTGCGGTAAAACTGGCGTCCTACGCCTCGTAAGAACAGCGGGAAATTGGCTGACTTACGTTCGTTGTCCCATTGCTGGGACGACGCAATTGTATAGAATTTGGATAAAAATTCCTTAGCATTGCTATTGCCATCAAATTTCTCGTCCTCAGTAGGAGGTCGGGAAATCACAAAACCGAAGAGTCAAGCCAATCCGGCGTAGACTCAACAGTTTGAATGACTTAATTTTAATGAAGCTTTAAATTAAATAAAAATACCCTTAAAATAAAGGCACAGCCCTCTCAATGATCAAATGAAAATACCTTTAAAAAAAGGAATTTTTTACGTTCAGTGCCTCTAATTGCATCAACCCGTGAAACACTGACGACAAAAATCTAGATTGCATACTGAAGTACCGCATTTGCGGTCCCATGTAAATTTCCAACACCGCATTTGCGGTCCTAGGGTTTCGAAATCAGAAAAGTTTATATTAAATATTTATAATTCAAAATAAATAAGAAAAAAATGTTGATTGATACCCTATTGTAAGAATTACATTACAAAACATAAGTTGCGTTAAAGTACCACAAATATGGTCCATTAAATAACCCAGAGCCCCAAGTTGCACGGAAGTTCCGCAAATGCGGTTCGTATAGTACGAAACCCTGGATAAAGACCGCAAATGCGGTGTAGGGGCTTATACATTGGACAACAAATATTTTTAATTTTAAAAAATTCCAATTTTGACGAAAGTACCTCAAACCAACTTTAGCATGTAAATGCATTCATTTGTGACACATACAAAAAATCCCGGGTAAATAGATGACAGGCAACATTGAAATATTTTGAATCAAAGTTGAAAAACCGCAAATGCGGTCCACTCAGTATAAGATGATTTCGATTAACGGCTGTCCAGTTGTTGTAGTCCGGCGGTAAGCCGGGGAATATTTCTTGATTCCCAATATATTATCACGTTCATTTTCAATATATTTATCCGTGCGTCTCAGGTCATCATAATAGGATAGCAGGATTTGGCAAGACGGGTCAGTAACTTGTAACATAAGGTGCTATTGTAGATAGAGCAGCCGTGTCTTCATTTAAATCAATATCTAGATCAGAAATTACATTTTTCCATTTTAGTTGTAGTACCATTATTTTGAGACAAACCATCGTTCGGAGAGTCTTCATAGGACCTAATTTTTTTAGGTCTACCTACTGGATGCTTAGGACCAAGTTTAGGTATATTGATTTTATCCTCGATATTTATTTCGTCCAGTTCTACATCATCATCCGAAAATACCGAGCCTTCGCTGGATGATGTAGGGGTTTCGGTATCCGAATCTAAAGTTTTATAATTTATTATAAGGTTTCATTCTCTCTACGCGGATTGTCATGATTTTTTTTTATATTCATCCAATTTGTTTACAGGATCCACTTTATAGTGAAGGTTTGATATATTCTGTAGGACGTTAAATGACCCTTTATATTTCATACATAATTTCTTATTTAAACATGGTGTAAGAGCACGAAGAAATATCAGAAGGAGAGAACCTATCGGAAAATTGTGTTCACGTCTGGAAGTATCAAAAATGTATTTTTTTAATTCTGTGCTTGCAATATATTTTCCCTAGCTGATTCTAGTGAGAGGCCAAGTAAGAGTTGGCGGATAATTTCTGCGTCAGTAATGTCCTGAATTGAACAAAGATGACCGATTGAACAATAATAGCTTTTTATGGATTCTCTATTTTTCAATTCTCTATATTCTTAACGTCGAATATATTCCTCGACAGTAGCTTTGCATTGAAAAGCATCTTAAAAAGCGGCTAAAAGGAGTCCAGGTAAATACCACATATTTTTTGAGGTTTTTCCTTGAGAGACCCATTCTATAAAATTGGCGTGAGACTCCTCGTAAAAAGAGAGGAAAATTCGCATATTTTCGTTCATGATCCCATTGTTGGGAGGCTGCTATAGTATAAAATTTAGACAAAATTTTTTTAACAATACTATTCTCATCAAATTTGTCATCCTCAGTGGGCGGACGGACTACAGTTAGGCCAGTGGCAGAAGGGGTGCCGAAACAGGGCATTGCAGAGCTGGAAGTGGTGATAGGGATACTTGTTCCACTGCTTTCACTAGAGGGGGCACCAACCGGGGTTCATATCGTACCATCGGGTGCTGGATGGCTTATTACAGTGCTCACTGGAGTGACCACTACGGGAGTCGAGAGACTGACACCTGCACTGGTCGTTGTCGCAAGGCTACTAGTAATAACTGGAGCCGAGGGTGTCGAGCCCATCCTACTAGAAGGGATAGTAGTTCATATACTACTATCTACTGATTTGTGATGAAACTGTTGAAGTGGCTACTGTGATAAAGGAGCCAAGGAGGTTGCGGAAAAACGGTTTCGAATGTTGTAAACTCGACAAGATCGGAGTCACGTTCTAGTGCCGTAATCGGAAGCGAATACAGGTTCAGGAGAAAGAGGTTTTATTGGAAGGGGGTAGTGTCTTCTTGTCAATTGGATGGCACGGCTAAATCAGCTCTTTGGCATTCTCTTTAGAGTCGATTTAATAATAATTTTATATTATGTTATACCGAATAGGTAGAACAACAGATATACATGAGAGAAGAGCAATGTGTATGTGGAATGATTCCACATTATTACATTTATCCGGGGAACCGGACACTGTGATAATAATCACATCACATAAATAATATAGTGTAAACTATAAGACAACCAATGAAGTAGTATTGTGTTAGGTATCTAGAGGTGGCTATTATTAGCTACCTGGACAATAGTGCATCCGGTGGATGAGCATATTGGATTACATCCAGAGATGTACATTGTGGCTCACTGATGAGCTACGTGTTATTATTACTAGAACACATATATTTACCTGTGCATAATAATAGCAATAGAATAATATTGATGTGCTTGTATTTACATAAAATAATATAGTTTAAATAAATATGTGGATAAACACAACAATACCATAGTCAACACCATACATTGAGGGAAGAATGGGAGTTTCCAACTCTCATCCTTCTCTCAATATCGTGTAGTATTTTTTTGACAATAAAGGGATCCGGAATAAAGGAAAGTAAACTTATGGATAAGGCGGAAAACCGCCGTATCCTTCCGCCGAAACTCTTTCAACACAAAAAATAAATTTGCAGGGATTTATGCATTTGTGAAAGTAATGTGTAGCTTGCTTATGTTTTAAAAAAATCTAGTCACTTATTAATATTGTATATATATAATATGAAAAATGTCACAAAAACTGACAAATGAGGCAGCTAAAGTCGACCGAGAAAAATTAATTTATGTTCCAAATATTCTTCAGGGCATTATCTTGGAGACATTTCTCCGTCTCAGCATCTTTTTTGGAAATATCAGGTTCTCTGCATCCGTCGGGGTTTTCAAACTCTTAGCCGGCGTTGGCTGTGCAAGAAACTGATTAATTTGTTCGACATATGCGGGATCTTGAAAGTTGTGGTCAGCGGGTCGAGTTCCTGGAAAAGCCAGCGTCTGGTTCCATGGATTGATTTATGGTTCATTTGATCATTTTGATTTTCTAAAATGACCAGGGGTGTTGATGCTCGATGATCCGAAACTGGAGGGGTGGCTAAAGTAACAATATCTCATGTAATGAACTTCAATTCGTTGCACAGATGTTCCATAGACGGAAGTGGCGAACCGACGAAGCTGTCGTCAATGTGGCTAAACAGTTCAAACGGTAGTGTAACCGGTAGTGCATTTACCTTCACCTTTACATGAAGCATTTGTTCCTGGTAGAAATCCACAAGTTTCCTTGTGTTAATTTTTACAGCTTATCATTGTTTTAGGCCAGTGCTTTGTAGCAATATTATGGTGTGCATCGAACCATGGAATTTTCGCAAATATTCCATAAGAAGCAGCAGCCATAATATGGAGCACTGTGTGTGTAGGAGAGATTTGAATTACTCTAGCTACACAAACCTTACGGTCTAGTGAGCAGTCAGATTTTGCATGCATCACTGAACCTAAAACTGCAACTATACAAGTTGGGCAGTTTCTCAACTCCCTAAGTAGGTATAATACTTTAGTGCGTATTACAGAGAGAAGAGAATGGAAATCGAACTCTCATCCCGAGCTGTCATTTAGTCATTTAGTGAATTGTGACAGAGATGGGACAATAAAACAGTTAAATAAAACATACGGATCAGGACGAAAACCGCTTATTTTATACTGCACTAACAAAGAGTTGGGCGACGAAATTAAATCCATTTGCATGAAGATGGACCGATATTTACCTCAGCTTGGGTACAGTATAGCCACTTAATAAACAGTCTTTGGGGGAATTCAATTTGGTATTTTATAGCTGGCTATTGAGACATTGTTTTCACTATCTGCTTACATTGTTAGAGTCTCGTAAAAATATTTCTCTCTTATTAAATTGTAGAATATCTGACTTAGACTAATGAGCGAGTTTACTAAAACAGCAGTATTACAGACGATGAAGGGACTACGCATCAGAAGACCAGTGTGGTTCCTAGGCTCACTGGGAGTAGTGTCTTACGTGTGTGTATGTATGTATCGGCAATAAAGAAAAGAATATATTAGATACTAATGAATATACTCTAAAAGGCGGCATTATTTGTTTGAACTTATGGTTTAATTAAATGTGGCCTTATATAATGCCTTGATAGCCTATAAACGTAATATTCAACGATTCAGCAATAATTGGTGTTGTTTGGACGCCCAGGGTAGTTTTGTTCCGAATTAGTAAGTGTAATTTTATTTCAATATGTGTTTTACAAATTGTGCTTTTTACATCTTGACGTTACTTCAGTCTGCTCTACTCTGCTCCACTTTACTCCACTACTCCACTGGCGAGAGTGAGATTCGACTTTGTTTATATAATGGTCAAGTGAATAGGTACTTGAAATAGAAGCCTTAGATTTCTCTTTCAAGTACCTGATTCATGATTAACGATGTGCAACAATATTTAACGCGAGGTTAAATGTTGTTGCAATATGGGCTTGCAATATGGGCTTGGTCAATACTTGGTTATCGAAGTGTAAAGCTTCGATAACCAAGGCGCTTGTATCAAGGGGACTGTTATTAGAAACTTTATTTTTACCTTGTTATGAAACTTTGGTTCCTGGTAGAAATCGCCATGTTTCCTTGTGCTGATTTCTACTCTAGTTTTATAGGCCAGTGCATTGTAGCAATATTATGGCGAGCATCCAACCATGGAGTATTCGCAAATATTCATTGTAATGCATTCGCCATAGTATTGCGCTCTGTGCGTGAAAGAGAGTGTGGAAGACTCTAAGCTACACAAACCTCATGGTCTAGTGACTAGGCAGGTTTTGCCTGTACTGACCTTATAACTGCAACAATGCAGTTTGCTCACTTCACTAAGTAGGTATTAGACCTTAGTCAATACCATACTACATACCTAAAGGAAATTGGAATCCTGAATTACCGTACCAGGTAATTCCGGACGTACCAGTTATATAACCCAGTGAAAAACCAATGAAAAACGAAATGAGACATAATAGTAATAACCCGTAGTGAAATAATAGTAGATACATATCTGTGTGTGAAGATGATGATGGAGCGAGGCACTAGTGGAGACGAGGATCCAACGGCGACGCGACTGAAGGAGTGAGGCGGGTGTAGTTGTTCGGGAAAATTGAAGACCAAACGGCGGCGGCCGGAGAAGCTGCTACATCACCGTGTGTCTAGGTATGGTTGAAGAACAAGAAACATCAAGTGGAAGTCGGTCCGGGGAAAGTCGGACATTGGCCAAAGTGAAAGGCGGATCTTTCGGGCGTCGATCAAATAAATCTGCAATTGGAACAGGAGGCGGCGGATTCCGGCGGCTGGAGAGGGACCCATAATAATCTTGTAGTTCGGCCGGAAGGAGTAACCAGTGGGAGAGAACCCATTTTCGGGCGTCCCGCGGCACCAAACCGAGAGACCTCCAAACGGAACGCAAATAGCGTAAAAGATGAGGGCGACCACGAACGTAAAGACGGTAGCGGGGAGCCGACAAGGCAGACGGGTCCATAATGAGTGAACGACGAGACACAGCAAAACAGAAAAATGCAACTCAAAAGTAATATGTAATTCCTCCTCCAAAGTCAGCAAAAGTCAAGAAACACGGGGCTTAGTGGGACAGCACAACAAAAGTCAAAGTCGCGGATGCGAACGGAAAATTCCACACGAAATAGAGAGTTGACGATGTCGCAGGCAACAACAAAAGTCACACAGAACCACTGAACAAGTAACAGGGACTTGATAATAAACTGTGAGTACCAGGCGGAGCACAAGAAAGCACAAAAGCGGTGCAAAACTGGACGCAATGTCTCATATGGTCAAATAAAGAACGGAACGAATGGCAAAGGTAAGCCAATGTAGAGTTTTGACTTTTGGCACATATAAATGAGCAGAATGTGCCAGAGTATGAAACTCTATGAGAATAAGCAATCGGACTGTAAAAAGGAAGATGACCTGAGTTTCCGAGGCTCAGGGAGTAATAAAGTCTACGTGTGGATATGTGTGTCTATTTATGCCCGTAAGTAGCCTGATGAGAATGTGTACTGGTGTATATGTATAATAATATGTGTTTAATAAGTATATGGAAAGGGATTCAAATTGGTACTAGTACGTATACATTTTATTTGGCAACGGATAAGTGTAAAAAGTGGTTTTTATACGGGACGTGAACATCGGCTCAACAATGTTCACGTCCATCTCTCTCTACTTTAAAAGACAATTTATTACTAATTTAATATCTATTAGGCGGTGCTTTTTATAGCAAGAATATACCTAATAGTTGGCATGGTGTGCAGAGTGGTTCTGCTGCCATGCACCAAGACCTCATTAAAAGAAGACAATGAGCTAAGAACTTGTAAATGTTTAGCTATAACAACTATTGAGTATCTTGCTTGTTAGTGATAAGGTGATATTAGTGAAGGAAACAATAAATTGTGTCAAAAGACCGATAATGTGGCTGTTGTAATTTAGATACAATACCAGTGTGTTGCCATTCAGGGTGACTTTAGCAAAAGTACCTGAAAACGGCCGTCGCCATAATTGGGTGCTGCCGAGTTTATGTGTATCAAGATTACAACGGTATGTAGTCCGATACCAAGGCACAACACCATGCTCTTAGTGTTGTGGCCGTATCTCTCGCTTTCTTAATTTAGCAGCAAAAATTGGTTAGTCATAATGACCTAACTTTATATAGGTAACTATATGTGCTTACCATTTAAGAACACGCAGGAAACTCCGCCTAATCGTACAGTCACAGCAATAGTAATAAAAAGGTTGGTTGCTCTCCTCCTTCCACGAAAGCTCAATTGCTAATGCAGTAAGAGGCGCGCCTATCCGTCTTCACCCTAAACAATGATACTCGCAACTTAATGTACAAATGTAAATACTACAACAAAAGCAGCAATAAACTATAATGTTTTCTATTGGTCGGTCACAACACCCACACATACCATTCATTTTCACCTGTAAAATATAGCTTCAAAAGGATATGCACAAAAGTCAAAAACACATGTCTTATCATTAACAATGAAATATCCAAACAATACTCCACATAACCTAATTGAGTCTGTACTAAAACAATAAGAACACACATATATACAGATTACCAACACAATGCAATTCACCTGGCACCGATTTACAAAATTCACGGGAGGCATTCACCGTAGTATCAAAGAGTTCTTACTCGAAACTTCTTCTTTATCGCTATCGCTTTCGGGTTGGTCTGGCGTATCATACATTCTATATGTACCGTTATGGATTTATTTATATCCCCTGTTTTCACAATGGGGTCGACTTCTGGTCCGTGATTTGTATAATCACTTTAAAAGGACCATGAAACTTTTGAGCTAGTTTCATACTGATAGCCTTGGTTAGTACTGGGAAACTAATCCTTATGAGGGAACCTACTTTGAATATGTGTTCGCAGTCGAAAATGTATTTATTTTGATTCTGAGTGAAACAATTACTACGAATACCGGGTTATTTATGTATTATTATATGTAGCCGTGTGTACCCTATGGTATCTGTAGTAGAATTATTACGGGGGGTGCCAGGAAACGGAACTGGCAGCAGGTTGATTAAACTTTTAGGTTTCAGGGTATGGTAATAAATCAAAGCCCATGGTAATGTATTTTGGTTCCGAATATGCATGTGTGTTTTATTTACGTGTTTTTGTGGTTTAGAATTTGAACAGAGTATTAGTTATACTATATACTACTCTACTGATTAAAAGTGCGTTAAGGCTGGGTTTATATACCAAGCCATTATGTAGGTACAAGAAAGGGAAACCTTGTGAGTTTCCTTTCCTGGTACCAGGTAGTAATTAGCAATGTGCAACAAGACTTAACTCGAGGTTAAATAGTGTTGCTACATATAGGCCATAAAGTGTATATCAACATTTTACATTTTACATAGAAGTAGAAATCAACATTCACCAATGCGTTGATTGCTACAGTTGAGACTACGCCTAAGGCCAGTGCATTGTTTTACTTAAATGAGGAAATACGCTGACCACTGGAGTGTGGAATATTCGCAAATATTCCTTATTATATGTGGTAGCAATTAAAATGCTACTAATATAAAAGTTAAGTGTTAGAGAGTTCCAAGATCTCAATAACACATTAACTTGCTGATCGAGTGAGCAAGCAAGTTTTTGCATGCCTCACTGCCCATAGAAATTCAATGCAAGTGGTGTATTGTATTTCTATTTGCTCAACTTAGTAGGTATGATTTTTTTACCAGTACTATAATAACCAAGAGAGAGAGAACAATGAAGTTCTCAAACATATGTTTGGTTAGGGTGAAAAAGTGTCACTTCGAGGGACAACAACTAAAAAGGTAAGTACAGATGGAAACGGCGGGAAACCGCTGTATCCATTACATGTAAAATCTGGGATTTTCTGTCTCTTTTGGATTCAATATACTACAGTGATCAACGGATTGATTTGTGATCCAAATTGTTAATGCTAATAGTATTAGGCCTTGTCGCTCTAGACAACTGTATAGATTTTACTTAGACTACGTTTTCATCAGAATGCGTAGGATTCCGAGTTCCACGGAAGAGAGTTATATTGATATTATGCCTGGTCTTATATAAGTGCAAATAACTGTGGTGGTGTTGGTGGAGTGCGGAGATGCGTTGAATAAAGTGTTCGGAGAGCAGGGTATACGAATCCGCTTTGATTTACGCTTTGCAGTTTTGCTTACGATTTTGCTTTATTATTTCGATACTTATTTCTTTACTTTTAATACAACGCCAGGCGAAAAGTGAACTTACGTCCACTCTGGCCTGCAAGACCTCTTGCACGGACTTGTCTTGATATTAACTCTCCTGTTAACGGTGGACGACAACATCTCACATGTTATATTGAGTGAACAGAAATACATGTAGACGGATTGAAAATGAAAAGAAAGTGTTATATGCATCGTGCGATCGATTTATTCCAAAAGGAATGAAAATCGTGAGGAAAAGACAAAATGAGCAGAATTCACCATATTGAACGGATATAATAATGCGGTGAAGTACTGTAATAATTACGATTTGTTATTATTTGTATAACTTTTTATGTCCATTATTTATGTCGTTTATTATATGGACTTCCAACGGTTTTAATGCTTATGCTGACTCGGATGAGTCAGGGCCTTGTGTACCATGGAGTTATCGTAATTGTGACTGCGTACAGAGCATGGGGCCTGAACCCATGGAGAGAGAGTTTAAATTAGTGCTTTGCCAGTTCGTGCAATTAAGTGTGTGTGTGTGTGAGTGAATGCGAGGGTGTGTGAATGAGACAACGGCGAATGCAAAGGTTCCAATTATTTGAGCTCTTTTATTTTCCAATATTTCAATCATCCAGCTTTCAAAAAAAAATTAATTGGTTACAAACAAGTTTTCCTCAATGTAATGTGGATAAATCAAAATTATCACGTAATGATGCTGGCGGGCTACGCCTGTTTTTCAATAACGTATAGGGAAATAACCAAAAAGATGAGGAAAAGCACAACTGAATGGAATAAAGAAAAACTTTGAAGAACAATTATATGTATATGGAATTCTTAAAAAAATGTGTTTCGAAAATGAATGAATAATTTAAGGGACTCAAAGGCGCTACCAGGGTGTGACAACAACCCAGTAGGTTGATGCAATGTTCTGAAATTAATGCAAGAACATAATTTTGAATCGATTTAAGAAAATATACAAATTGCATCACCTTTTGTCATTCTCTACTTCCGTCATTTGGGGAAGTATTGTGCGGTGACTGAAATGAAATGAACAAATTGAAGGTGAATGTATGCGTCGGATAATCCATTAGCAGCTCAATATCCATTTATTTGTGACAATGGAAAATATTGCCCAAAAGAATCGATGACTTTCAATAAGTCATTCTGGTGTGTATGTCATTATTCTGTAGGTTACTTTTTTTGAGAGCTGAGTGTCATATAACTAGACACCAGAGTAATCCTAACATTCCTAAAAAAAATTTCAAATAAATGATGAAAAATTTAAATCACCACTATACTACTTTCTGTATACATATTATATACTACAGAAATTAGTATTTTTAGACCTGTCATAAAATATGAGCTTATCTAAAGAGGTATCATCTCGGACAGTTAATACTGTTCCTGTGAACATTACATTGGAAAGGAACAACTGTCATGTTATCGAGCAAGGGGACAACCTAAGTTGTCATAGCAAGAACTATATTGTGCATGAAATAAATCATGACAGAAATCGGTAGGTCCAATTAAGACCACTCTATGCTTAAGCTGAGCATACTCTGAGCTAAACGATTTCTGTTGGAATAATGCGGCATTTTTATGTTTGTTTTGCCGTAAGATTTTCTTGCATGATTTTATGGAAACTTATAACAGCGCCTAAAACTTATGTCATGAAATCTTTTTAAAATGCACTGATTTGTTTTAGCATTACATTGTGTGAATCACCAATAACACACTGCGAAAATGAGACTTAAATGTAACGAGTAATCACCATAAGTATGTAACGGTACTATTACATACTATGTAATAATAAACACATTTACACCTGTGTTATTATTATGAGTGAACAAGCACGTTAAAATAGTTTGAAGCTGCAAAGCAAGCTAACCAGGGTGCTATAAATTGTGTGAGTACATTCTTAGGGGTCATGTGAGAACTCTGTTTCTGTATTTGATTCTGTATATTGTGTTCTCAGCTTAAGCTGCAAAAAATTCTTTCCTTATTTTCTTAATTTCTTTTTTCATTAAAACTCGGTTTACTTTTACTTTTAATACAACGCCAGGCGAGAAGTGAACTTACGTCCACTCTCGCCTGCAAGACCTCTTGCACGGACTTGTCTTGATATTAACTCTCATGTTTTACCAATTGAGTGGTGTGTGTATATATTATATACGTACCTACTCAGGGCATTCATATTGCCTTGCACCGTTATGGTTGAATCAGCATTTATTCGAGGCTAACTACTGATTTACCCATTCTCTAGAATAGTTACAATGGAAGGGAAATGTAATTGTATTATTGCTACCTTGTTTACAAGTTGTTCTGGTCAATGAATACTTCTAGAAATTTCCACATCAAGTATTAAAATTTCTAGATGTTTTCTTGACATGCACGACTATTCTTGTGTAAATTAATCTCAGTGCAATTGGTATAAAATATTACCACTTTCAATTGTTAATTATTTCCATATTTATTTATTTCAACTTATAAGTTATTGAGACTTGCAGTAAAACTGCCGTCTTCTTTACACCAGATTCCAGACTCTCAGATTGCAGAGATGTGCAATCTTTTGGTTCCCTTCCAAAAGTCAAATAAAAAAGAGAAACTGTGTAGCGGTCTAGACAGCAGTGTTTATACTAAAAACACTGTTGGAAGGATACTATCCCAAGTTGTATGGGTATTATTTATACTTTTGATAAAATGTCCTCAAGGGTTGGGTTATCGAGTTTGTATTTCGCACGGGAGTTGCGATAACAAATTTCGTAAAGAAATACATTAATAATTTTTTTACTAATTTTTCAAAAGTTCGGAAAATTTCGAACGATAGTATGAACCAATAGTTTTCAAAGGAGTGTAATTGCGCTGGGAATCTCTTTTGGCAAATTCTTTGATTCAAAATGTTTTCATGCTCTTACCTAGTTTGAGCCATTCTCTTGTTCTGAAATTAGCTTAGAACGGTAATCTAACGCAATTAAATTTGTAGTTGAATGAACTTTTATTGAAGGTGAACGATCAAAATTGACATCTCTGCTTTCTCTTTTTGGAAAAGCAATTAGGCGGGATAAAGAGTTGTTGGTATACAATGGTAAGTTGTCTCTTTTAATTTAATTTCTTTCAAGCTATACCTGCATTTCGGGGGTTTCGGCAAGCTTTGAGTGAGCATAAAAAATGAGCGTCTAAAACCACGTTGACGGGTCTCATATATAGATACTCTCTGAATTTCTTTAGGCCCCAATTGAAGGCTAGGCACTCCCGCTCGATTGAACTGTAGCTGTATTCTGCGTGGTTTATTACGTGATGAAATCGGACTGCCACTGCTACACAGAGCCCGGGGGAGGGAGACGGGCGGAGCCCCCCTCCCTCCCCCGGGCTCTTTGTAGCAGTGGCAGTCCGAAGAAAAAAATTTAAATGATGAAATTGATATACATTTTAATGAAGAATTGTCATTATGTATTATTTTTATTTAAGTGATTATGATGATGACAAGATCTTGTTATGATGAAAAGGCGTCAACAATACATGATTAATAATATATTTAGTAGTATTATTTTAGTATAAATATTAATATAGTAATTTTCTCATTATTATAACAATCAGAGCCAGGCACTTATGATAAAGTGACTTTTTAGTAAGAATTAAATTTTTTCTCTTGACTGTTGAATCAAATTCATACTTTATAATATTGTGAAAGAATTCTAATTAATAATATAATTAGTTAGTATTATTTTATTATTATTATTATTAGTAGTAGTATTAATGCAAAAAGTAAAAGTTATGATATTCAATTTGTTTTAAATTTTTAAGAATTGGATCCAGGCTCTAATGAGAAAAAGACCTTTTTTAATGAATTGAAGTATTTCTCATGACTGTAAAATCAAATCAAATTCATGCTTCATATTATTGTAGCTATAAAGTTATATCTTTCAAATGAACTTTCAGTTTGTTCATGATTCAGTAGTAATCTTTTGAATCATCCTTTTCTTCAGAATTTTCATATTGAAAAGTAGTCTCGTTTGCCGGTTCTGTAATTTGCAAAAAGCATGTTATATTGAAAGTATTACATATTATATTCTGTTATGCTGTAATTTAAGTGTTACAGTACCTATGTTACTGATATAATCTGAATTTAAGGTATGCGGATATACTAGATAGGGTAAATCGCTAGCATGTTAAGTTACGGTTTCCCCACCTCTGCAAATAGAAAAATATAAAATTCATGAAATCAATTACTAATTTATCTGCAGCGAGCAACAGCAACATATTCAACAACTTTATATTAAACTAGAACAATAATAAGTTATTACCTATTATTGTAGGTGATGAGGTAGTCGTCTGGTTCTATGACTGTTGGTGGACAGGATACCATTTACTCATGAGTTTCTCATGCTCTGCTTCTGCAATTATTTAAAAGAAATAGTTTTTAGAATAGCACATATAATATAGAATATCAAAACATTTTACACATGATTGTATCAATAAAATATATAGGAATATTTCGTACTTAGTTTGGGGCATCCAGTATGTTGAATGGCCAACATTCCCATAGAAAAGAGTATGCCTAAAAAACTATTAATAAATTAAATGCAAATACAATTATAAAACATTAAACTATCAATTTATACAGAAACTACTTTTAACAAATATTTTTAACAAATATTTTTAACAAATACTATTTAGATCTACAAATATACTTACGATATTTAAACATCCTTTACAATAGGATTGTATAGTGTCAGTTTTCGAATTGATTGTTTTTGATTGTTCTGGGTTCAATGAGACTTCGCTGAAACTAATAACAAACACAACAGTAATGATTGCGAACAAATAAAAATTAATGTAAATTTATATTTTACTTACTTTGACACTTCATGTTGCAAAGCAGTGCTAGGAACATACAAACCAAGTCCTAAACAGAATTGCACAATATACATTTTGAATATGTTTATCCAAGCACTACAACGTAAGTAAAGAGGATTTAAACTCGAATGTTTGATGTGTGTTTACCATTTTATACACATTTGACATCATTATTTCAGTACCATATTATAATCCTCAACACACATGGATTTTATTATTCAGTATTATTTTATTCATTCATTATTAATGTTAATGATTTAAACATTTTTATTAAAGAAATAAAGATATTTAAACATACACAGATTATACTTACCTTGCAAATTTAGTTATATTACTCTGCATTTTTCGGCTTTTACCAATAAATTCTGCTTATTATGTACTATACGATACAATATAAATATTACACTCAATATGAGTGATGTTTTCTTCAAAAAACTATTTGCACTGCAGGCAGTAAGTTGAAACACAACTTTACACAAATGATATTGTATGTATGTATGTATGTATGGTTTTATTGATTGTTTAACAAGTGATTACAATCATATCATTTTTTCTTCATATCA
>JAQFYB010005036.1:0-14865 GCA_034694085.1 Pogonognathellus longicornis | reverse complement strand
TAATGAAAGGAGTTCATATTTCATTAGAATTAAAGGGAAGAATTCCTCTCTGACGAGTAGTTATTTTTCTGAGTGTACTTGCTACCAGACAAAGGTTCGCAATAAATTCATCATATGCCTCCCAGCTTTCGTTTCTTCTATTCCCGTTCCCGTTTCTTCTACTTAGCTAAATAACTCTCAAAATTTTCTCAGGAATGACAATCTATTGTGCTATGGCACATCAGTGCAGTAGTATAAACATTATCGTCATTTTATTTGTCGGCTTTTCGGTTTTATTTTACAAAGTAGGGCCGCAACCAATTTTTATAACAAAAACACCTATAAATAGTGTTTATAGAAAGATTTTTAAAACAGTCTCATTGTCGGAAGTCTAGGGGAGACACAAATCACGTAGTACTGATAAAAGTAAACAAAATAAATTTACAAACATGATTCTAAGAATCTACACTTGGACGATTTTGCAAGTACCTGAAAGTCTTGTTACCAGTGTATTGTAAATGTAACTGCATAGTATGAATTTCTAAATAATATTATAGCTACGAGTAATACGAATTAGGTATTGTATGGTGTGTGTGTGTTTTTGAAATAAGTAATGGCAGTCTCGTTCTAGTGGTAGTGGTATCAAAATGTTGTTGGTGTTGGGTACGTTGTATTTGTAGAGTCAAGTAAAATATAATATAAAAATTTGTCTGGTAAGTTGACATTAATTGTGTTTATTATGGTATTTCTGCTAATGAAGATGAAAAATATAAAAATTGTGCATAAATATACAACAAGACAAAAATCTTTCCTGGGTGTAATTCGATATCATTGAGATCCTAACTTGCATTTTGATCCTACTTGCAAAATGTTTGCACGTACATTTTTTATGTGCAAAACGATAAGAAAAGTTTGACGAGCATTAAACCCAAAGGTTTGATTAGTGTCTAACCTTTTTGGGTCAATAAAAATAGTCTTGATGATATTAGATATACCATACTGAATGCTACTTAATACGTAGTGCATTTGCAACGGAGTATGTTATATTTGAACTTTTGCTATGTCAACATGCAGAATGCAGACTGACTGGTTAAACTGAATTTTCATCAATTAGATTTTATGTCAAAGCATTGAAAACAGAATTGAAGAAGGCATGCACATTAAGATTACAATTCGCATTTCAGCAGATTGTTGTGCATGTGCAAAATGAATAGCTCGATTTCGATTATGCAACAGGATCTTGAATTGAGCAATAATCTTATCTTCTTTTTACCACATCGTTACATTAAACTTCCTATATTATGTGTCATGCATACGTTCACAATGTCGACAATCAAAAATCCTCGTGTTAGAGAGTCTGGTTAGTGAATTCAATCTTTGTTGGAGCAATTTGCACTTTTCTTTACTATTCTTATCAATAGCATAAATGACGAAAATTATCAAAGGGTGTAACTGGCCATAAAAAGTTCATTAAAAATAGACTCAAGGCTCCCCTGCCCTCAAGTCCGGTTTCTTTTGATATCAAATGAGAGAGTTTTTTTAAAATAATTACTGCATGGTAATACTTTTAATGCATCATAATATCATAAAGCATGCTTTATGAACCAGAACCGAAATAAAAATAAAACGTATATTGTAAACAGTAGCATAATTAATAATGTTACATTTTTGTTTCGTTATTTCTTCCTTGACTTAGTGTGTGGATTTTAAGTGCACAAATATATTCAGTAAAAACAACTCGTAAAGATAATTATCGTATTTAAATTATAGAAAAAACAAGGAGAACATTAGGATCTACTTACTACACAGAATGCACAATACCAACAGAAAGGTTTAAGTAAAGACAGACTGTCACTACAAAGCTGCAGACATAAATCACTCATTCATTCGTCTTCTGGATTGCCTTACTCTCTCATGTGTGTTATTATTTTACTCTTCCATGACAGCCCATGTCTCAAAATAATGTAACGTAATACACATTATATCTTGAACACAATGCAAGTGGCCAAAGTATATATAGCTCATAATATTATGTATGCTTTACAACTCAATAAGTGTTGTGTGTGTGGTGTACCGAAACTGTAGTTTTAACAGAGTAGCGTTCATTCCTATGCTTTACAGTTTCGTATGTATTCGATTTTGTGCTTATGCAAGTAATACGTGGCTGATGACTGTATGTCTTAAGAAGAGGCAAAGACTTTTGGTTAGACGAATCATCCGTGTAGGATATGTTGGAGGAATATTTTATTATATGAGAGCGAGTTAAGGAATTAAGAGCGTTAACGTTAAGTAAGACTATACTGACAAACAGAGCACAATGCATGTAAGGATGAAGGAGGATGAGACAGGATGACGTAAAGAGAAAGGGTTGAATACAATATTAGTAGTGGGGTTGTTTGGTTGGCAGGGTCTGACATAAGGTAGCGATAATGCTACTTTTCAATTTTTTACATCAATCTTCATTAAGTTCATACCTACATACTTAATTTGAATTTGGGGAAGAGAGATGACTGGACCACACACAAAGTTCAACACTTCCGAACTCATATTATTATTAGAATCATCTTTCTCAACTTGAATTTACATATTATGATATTGCATAAATGCCAGTTATTTCCCAAATGTTATTTTTTATCGATTGTGTTTCAATTAACAGTTGAAGGGATGTAACAATAGAAAATTACAATATTCCATTAGACTATATAATGTTAATGTTAATTCTATATATAGCCAACTTACAGTTTGAATTGCTTTAGCATACTGTGAAATTTGAGCTGTAGGAATGGAGAAGGTGGGTTACTGTTTGCTCTGCATGATGGAAATCTGGTAGCAGTTAAGAGTAATGTGCATTCCTTCCAGCTCTGATATAATATTATTCAGGAAGAATTAACTGCGATTTTCCTTAAGGTAATGACGACATGTGTGGTAGTTTGCAATAAAAAATCCTTTTGGCGTTGCCTGTTCTTTACTTCGTTAAAAATAATACGGAATTCACATCTATGGTTCATTGTCCAGTTGGATAAAACTGCGTAGAACATAATATAGTGCATAGTTGCAGAATAAAAGACATGGGAAGGAGCGACAGAGAAGAAACTGTTTATGCATATGCGTGTAATCCAACAATAATATGGCAAATGCAGTTCAATTGATGTTGCTCGTGTTAACGACACGTAACCAGTAACTCGGATTTATAACTCTTCCCCTTCGAATTGTTTACAGCAACTCTTGGACACATAACACCACACGTACACACACTACTAACACGTACACTATTAGTACTATTTGTACACTTTACACATGCACATGTGTGTGTGTACATGAATGAGATCTCATAATATTTGTCTCTAACTACAATTTAGCTGATTCCTTGCCCTGTGTGTACTTTCATTTGTCCCTATTACCGTACTATGGGTGTAACAATAATAATAAAGTGTATTATTAACCCCAGCGTCACATAACTAGAATTTTTGTTTTCAGAAGCAAGATTTAACTCATACGTGCCTTCTAATCTTACATTTACATCTTCGAATTTCGAAATGAGAGACTCAGCATTGAGAAATGCTTAGGTATACAATATTTTATCGAGACTCAAAGAGAATTTTTGTGTTTGCTCGTATCAATCGGGTATTGACTCTGAGACTGAAGAGAGAGAGTGTGAGAAGATCGTGATCCCATTCTATGATTACGAGATAATTCCTCGATCTGTTTAAAAACATTCATATTTTTATACACTCTCCACCAACTATTTCACACACATTAAATGACAAACGTATGGCTAAGCACGAAGTGCTGATAAATAAGCATTTTAAATCAGGTTCTGTATATAAACGTACAAGTACTATGCGTCATGATGTGATCTGCTATAGTTCGGGTTCGAGTTGTCGGTTGGAGTGCAAAATAAAAAAATATTTATTGGGGTTCTGAGTTGCCAGTTGAAAAACACGAGATATGTTTCAAGTTGCGAGACAAACGGGAATTGTTGTGTCTCTGTCGTTACGGTTTTGTACATGTCTATGGCAAAGAGTAGAAGAGACAAAGATAATTGTTAGTGTGATGTGTCACGTCACGTTTGCATGAGAATGTCGTATGAAAGTATTGTGGCACATGGGATATTGTGCGGGTAAATATATCTCTGAAGGTGTATACCTAGTAGTTGTATAGGAAATGCAGTTATTTCAAGGCAGACAGCCAAACCAGTATAATATACAATCGTGGTGGCAGTCAGAGGTGAAATAAACATACCTAGAGTAAAAATACAAATATAGCTGAAGATAATGATAAGGAATATTATGCCAACATGATATCCTACCAAACCAACAAACAGGTATAAGAAGTACTAGAAGTGTAAAATACACATACCACATGCATGCACCTACATTTACCTCAACAGTGAAAGCCACTATCAAAACATTATCACAACAAATTATCTAGCAATAAACTTGAATTTTTCAGATTGTATTCGGTTTCACAGTAAGGGCATATCCATTTATTATTGTCATTTCCACACTACCTGTTTCTCGATATCTCCATATTACTCTGTTACTACAAACGTGTTAACATTTCTCATCTCGTGCGTGACAACCATATCAAAATTTTATAACGACACAAATGATTTTTCTCTGTAATTCAAATAGGCATCCTTCCCCAAATATAAACCCTTTTTTCTTGGAAAGTACAATATATATTAGTACCTATGTACTTGTAATTGTGGTCAGGAAGTTATAGACTGAATAAATCTGTCAAAATTAGCCATAGCAGAAAAAAGCAAATACATATCAATATGAAAATGTTATTTTTGACTGCTGCTCTTGCAGTTTTCTATTTTTTATTAGTTTACTTCACGTTGTAATGTGACAAAATTTTGATCATACAACTTTGCTAACTTAACAGAGTAGGTACGACACAATAAATGAAGTTTCCCTTTGTGTAGCAGAACAAAGTCTCCCTTTTCGTCAACTCCTACACTTTTCGTAGAGATATTCAAACACTCCTACCCCACGGTTTACTGTGACTCTAACGACCTATTACTAGTACCTACACTGACAATAACAATTACACTTAAAGTTCATTGTGTTGACTATGTCAGCAATTTGTGCTTTTATAAAATAGCGAAGAACTGATTATTCATGAGAAATTAACAAGTGAATGTCTCGTATATGCACCAGGACAAGATAGGATGGAATCTTAATTGCCTTCAATAATTTATCTTGTAATCAAATAGCGGTGGGATGTTCTATTGCCATTTATGGAGTTTGAGTACTCCTTTGGACATTTGGTCGGTTCAATTCTGCTGTATGTTTGAAGAATCGTCTTACACGCAGTTTTCTTTGCATCATTGTCGTCATTACCAAAAGAGACGTCTTTTAATGATGTGCGTAAAAATGATTAGTCAAGCAACAACGGTTGTTGTCCGCACATGTTTACATATTTTAGGTTTAATTCAATCTTCACAAAAAATAAAATACCAACATTCAAATTATCTAATGTTTATAAACTGCGTATTAAAGTGCTTTTACGACAACTAAAGAAATACATTACAAACAACGCTTTTAGTTGAATCTTGAGCCTCAAAAAGGTAAAAAGAAATACACAACGTAATCAACAATTCTTCCGAAATCATGACAAAGATATCGTTGACTATACATACGTACTATACTAGACATATCACTGCTATGTTTCAAGCCATTTCACAAGAAATGTCCATAATGCAATTACTGTTTATATTGTAAACCTATAATTTCAGTAATATTATAATACAATATTGCAATAGGTACCCATTAGTTTAAGGATTGATAAGTTCGCAGTTGGAACTCTGTCACATGACTGTCTAACTATGTCGATTTTCAAGCTTCCATGTAGGGAAACCAATTTTAATTTTGTGAACAGGTTCTCCAACTACGCGCTTAGTCTCATTTTCCGAAATAAATGCCATCAAAGCCTTTATGTGCCATTTGAGTCTTTTAATACGTAATTGTATAATCCACCTTGTCTCTGTAACGGTGGAGTTTCTGCATCTGTAATTAATAGGTGACTTTCTGCCTGATGTGGTTTCTTGAAGCACCACCTTCGCAAAATTAATTGAAAGGGAGTATTAAGGCATGACAGACATGTTCTATGCGATTGACATGCCTTCAGTAAACAATCATAAATGAGTAGGCTCCAACCGCGTTGGTGGAATTGCTAAGAAGCTCGATGGAATTGCTAATATAGCTGTGAATGTGAACAATGTGAAGCATCTTGTATAGGAAAACCTATTCATTCTCATTATTTTTCAATGGATTGGATAGATGTTAGATATGACATGGTATAAAATATACAGACTTAGGGAATACACATTTACATACACATAGAGCAAGTCGACAAGAATTGCTTACAAGAAATGCTACAATTGTAAGTCTTCCCATTATCAGAATGAAAAATATGTAGGTAAAAAAGGCAAATGTAATATGAGTAAGCTTTAACCTTGGAAATGGAAATAGCAATTATAAATACATAAAGTACATAGGTAGATGCACGTTGACTAGGTATAAAGAAATGTTGAAAGTATTATGCATTCCATGGATTTTCAAAGCACGGAAAAGGCTGTGTGTTGGTTGAGATGATTCGTTTATTGTGAAGTTAAGTTGTCCATGCTTGCCTAATGGAAACAGCGGGTAGTATCGATCATTTATACAAATATTGTCAAAATTACTGAGTGTTGTATTTTTAAAAATGTTATCTCTGGGAAGGTACTAGACGTTAGAAGTAAGTAGGTGTGCAAGTGTCGCATGGTTGTGTGATTGACAGTTGGTTTTTTGTGATTCATTCTCTCAAACATAGAATTCTTAACGACAGACGTGCAGAATTTCCTAATTGAAGTTCACGCATACCAAGTAATAACAACAATGACAAAGCTATAGGTGCTTTTGTGCTGTATGCTCATGCCAACACTGACAAAGCTCCATTTTCCAAACAAAAGCAATTTTTTCTAGCACGGATGTTTTCGAAAAAGCATATTACACGTTTGATAAGCTCTAGTATGTAGTATTTTGAAGAAAATATAAATATTGGGAGACTGAGTAGAATGAGGGATGTATTAGTTGTTATATATTACTGTCAAGTGCAGTGCAGAGTGCAGAGCTGTCTGTCTGCGAACAGTCATTCTAAATTCTAAACTAACTATAAGATTGTTTTGGTTAAACGATTGTGAGCGTAAACACTTGGCATTCAATGTACCTTTTACCTCTCCATAACAATCTCACTTGTACTTGTACTGCACTACTGTTCTTCTGTCTGTCTTTTCTTTAGAGCTATATTCTAAGGACTGTGTGTGTTAGTGTGGCTGTTAAGCAGACAGCATTTGTGGTGGCATTGTTTGCCTTTCTCTCTGGCTTTTGGTCTCCGTATTATTTTACCCACACGAACCAAGGAACGAGTAAACATTCTAAACATATCGGGTATAATAAACGCAGACAGACATTTCGAGTGCAAGCAAGGGCTACTTCTACTACTCTATCCCACAAATTCAAGTGAAGCAAAGTAACGGAGTTTGTTTGCTTTTCGGAAAAAATGCTTTTTCATTCACAGTCAGACTTCTTTCAGTTCTTTCTGTTATTATTTTACATTTTACCTGCTTGTCTACAATGTCACTTTCTAACACCACGCACGGAATGCACACTGTACACTCCAGACAAACTCACAATATGAATGCATGACAAACTCTACATACATATACACATAAGACATCAGCCACAAAGTATTGAGTTTCATCCTTAATAATATTAATTTTCCTCAACCCTCCCTTTATGTAAGTAAGCACAAGGAGGTATTTTTGAACATCATGGTAATAATGGTTTGTGGTAAGAGGCTTAACTATTTATTAAACTATTTATCAACCAAACGCTTAAAATAAGGAGCTATATATAATACTTGCACAGTAAGTAGAGGCTTCATGTAAATATAATCGCCTTGTCTCACTTCGGTGAGCTACCTGTTTGTAATACATTTCCTTGCTATGATTTTGTGAGAGTTATCGATTATCACCTATATTATTAACTTTCATAACTAACAGGGTTGTAAAATTTTCTGAAAAATCTGAAAAATTAGTTGACTTCTCGAGTTCAGCCTCCTATGTATTTTAAGGGAGTGGTGTACTTGTCAGCTCTAATTTTTTCACACGTGCCACTATTTTTCTAACCCTGGAAAATCATTTTGTAAATGTATAGATAGACAGTGGAATGAAGAAGGATAGTGACCTACACTTTACCTCAACTGTGCCTTTTCTTACCCCTAGACATACAAAGTCTGTCACAAAGCACTCTTTCATTTATTTATTTTCAATTTGTCCCTGGCTGACGAAAATGTCTAAATACAAAAGGCTCATTAATCAATACTAAATACATTTACGAATAATCCATGTCTTATTAGTATACCTACACATTATAGAATATAGTAAAATAGTAGAAGTCCATGTGGTACCAGCAGAATTAGAATCAACAGCAATTTTGTAAATACGTATACCTATATACGTACACTATTGGTATCTATATAAATTAACTGAATAATTTTGTTTTATTTATGCACTACTGGTTCCACATGGATTTCCACAAATATATACAGTATGTATAAGGATACCTATACATATCAGGATAGCACTACTGTAATGGTTGCTAATATTCTTTACGCAAATAATTACTATCTGTCTAAATATAGAAAGTGAAAAATGAACTTACATGGAGTGTTTCCACTCGTGTTGTAGAGCGTGTGAAACGTTGCTCAGTTGCTGTTCCAACTCCCGTGTTGTTTTATTTCTTGTGCACGTTACCACAACACTTGAGTTGACTAGGAAATCCTTCCTAAAGTCTGTGTTCACGACGACAGTCTCAAGTAGTACACTTTTGCTACATTATGTTGTACAGCTTGAGTAGATCAGAGGATGAATATTTAACAAGTCTCTGTGTCTCAGTTTTTCATTTCACAACCATAATGTATCTCAGTATCATAATAATCAGCTAAACAACATTCAGCATGGTGGAATATGAGTGCAAATGAATTAAAGGACTACACTTTAATTTAATGATTCTTTTCCAGCGTGAAAATGCTTGTCTCTTCCTGGTATAGCATTACAACTACAACAAGGTGTCTATGTATTATTGGTTGCGTGTCGTTAAGTTTGTGTAAAGTAACTAGACACGTCGGCGGTGGCAGTAAAACTAAAGCTACACAACCAAAGACACAAGGCCGAAGCACGTCCCTCACTAAAACCCGGGTAGTATTAGTATATTATAGGAGTAGAGTACTCGGAGTAAGTAAATACGAAGAGCAAGTAAAGTACTCAGTCAAAATTCACAGTTTGATGGTTGGTGAGCGAAACTCATTTCGGTGAGACTGGATGAGTTGATGGCTAATGAAGGTGGAATGTCAAAACTCGACATCGGAGCAAGAAAAGCTATTTCCAAAAGCCTCTCTCACACAAACAACCCGGTGCTATGTGTTTACAGCTTGTTCTGGATAATCACATGAAACTAAGTTCGCCATAGGTTGCAAAGCCTTACGACAAGTGTGTGCTATTGTTAGAAAATTGCCTGTTCATGCCTTGTTTACCTGGTTGTATAAAATGTCTATGTAGTATACAATGTATATATAACATTGGTATACACACAGGGAGAAACAAGGGCTGTTGCTTGTACACACGATATAATAGTAATTATTTTCTTCGTCTTTAGTTCATCCTGCTAATATTATTTACCAGGACCACTATATATACTCACAATACCTACACAAAGGTTGGTTGGGAGTGCTAGGAGAGTCGGAGTGTAAAATAGTGCGGTGTTATAATGATTACAACTTGAGATGAATGAAGAGGAAATGGAAGTAGCATCATCGAATCATAAGTCACACAGGAAGAACGCTGAGCTATTCGGATATAAGTTTAGAATTCTAGTGTCTGGTTGTTGTTGAGGATTTAATGATAGTGTTCGTTGTCGTGTAAAATTCAACTGAACGTGAAACTGGAGGGAGACAGACGACGTGAGTCTTCTTGAGTCGCGTCTGTGTGATAGTTTCGAAATTATATGTTCACTTGCTATCCACACACAACTATATAGGGATATAATTCATGTAGCAAGAGTTAGGCACTTATTATAGTTGATACTAATTCGACAGTACTAAAACATGGGACAAAGTAACCATGAAAGATTAACTCAGACACTTTACTAGTAATTAGCAATCGACGAGGATTATCATTTCACAAATGTAATTATGAGACAACGACAGTGTGAGTGAAAATCAATTTGAACTCAGTAAGTAGCTACTTGTTATAAATCGTCTTTTGTTCTCGTCTTATGATATTGTTAGTTACTTCGGCACTATTGCATTATAGCGTGCACAGAAACACAATCTATTTCTCTGAAGTGTTCTATCAGTGTAACTGCATTACATAACTTTTACATGAGATGGGTCCATGCAATTGTAAGTAGTAGCTATATACTACAATGTATTAAATAAACACAAATGACGTGGTTAGAAACTCATTGTTTTGTAAATGTAATGTGTGTGTGTGTAGGAATTGCAAATTTGTATCGTTAAATGTCACCTTGCAAAATCCTTGAAACTTTGAACTTGTTTATACAGTCGTAAAAATGATGAGAATGTTGGGAGAAAACTGATTAATAGTTTTTCAATTTGCTTCGACAAAGAAATAAATAATTCATGTAATTTTGTAAAATGATTGTGTTTGAAGTGAGGGAAACAGTTTTCCCGTACGAAAGTTTCCTTTTAGATTTCGTCGAATGTTACGGGAGACGTGAGAGGAGTGCTATGTTCGTACAAAGAGCAGAAAGGCGTTTAGGTGTAGTGCACTTAAGTTGGGCAGTAGGGAAAAGAGAATTGCGGGAGAAGAGCGACAAGACCTTGCCTGAGTGAATGTCTGAGGTGGAGTGATGCGAGTGAGGCAACGTTTGTGAATTGTGATGGGTCGCTTTTTGGTTGACTCTCTCACACACTCTCTTTCTCTCTTTTACTCACTCAATGCCTGTCTCGCCTCTAACAAAAGCAGTTTGCTCTGCAAGTCAACTAATATGTGACTAAACATACCTTGACGACTGGGTCCGTCGCGTCGCTTACTTACTTACTACTTGGAGAAATCATGCCTTGCAAGGATTCTCAAACCATTTCCATCCAAATCCAACTCCAAAGCCTAATAATATAAAGCTTATCTACACAAGGCTCCACTTCAATCCTCTTCAATATATTCGGGCAAATCAACCCTCTCTGAGTAAGTGAGCGAGTTTCCCTGCCTTTTCAGTCCTCCACACCCGACACACGCATCTACAACACTTTTGACTTAGGACAGGACACTACTGTACTTTGTTTGACTCAACTTCCTCAAACAGCTTTTCCTTCAAATCTATAACTTCTACAACCACCTCCGTAATATTCTCCAATTTACTCATATTATTCGTCCGTAGTCTGCTTTCTAACAAATTGTCGACACTTCTCTAATCTTATTTATATTTTAACACTTCCAAAAAGCATATGGTGTAAGGAAAGCAGTTTGATGAATTGATGTCTCTGTTGCCACCTTAACTTTTTCCATGGTGTGGCCAACATCAACCTATAATATGATTTATGAATTTCCAACCATACAAATCATATTAAGTACCGTATAATTATTATGAGTATACTTACTATACAGAATTAGTTCACTTCCCATCACTAATACAAATAATACAAATAACAGTGTATCCATTCACATCTATAAAATTGTCCTACTTTTACATAGATTGTTTTACTGACAAAATATTTTCAATGTTTCAGGAAGGTATAAAAGCTTGCGGCCCTTTATAACTTATTCATTTAGCACTGACGAGACAATTAAAACCATTTTAATCATTCATTCTCCAACTACAGAAAAAGAATACAAGTTGAAAATCGTGACTAAGAATAATAATAGTTTGTCTATTCATTAAGTTGGCCAAGAGAATGTTAAATGCTAATTTGAGGCTATATATATCTAGGAATTAAACAATTGGACTGAATAAACAGACTATTAGATGTTGTAAAACATAATAAATAGCTGGATGTGTACACAATGGGCTAGTAAATGTTGATCGTTGGTCAACATTGTCTTTTAACTGTGGATTATTGTGGGACGTTGGAAAGTAAATGAAAGAATTAAATAAGTCTATAAAGTTTATGTACTCTTGTAGGAGTCGTTAGAACGAAGTGGAGCCAGGAGAATACTAAAGAACACTCTGGATATGGGTAAATTGATGAGTAGGTAACAGAGTTGAGTTGAATACATAAGTTGGTCATGCCATTCGGAATCCCTCTCTACACGTTTATTAAAACAGTGGACTTAAATGAGACAGAGCAGGCATAGGGCAGAAACAGGGAGGCAAACAGAAAGTGTTCCGTGCGTGGACAGCTCCATCAATTAATAGCTCTCATCCTTTCTCTGCACCAGCAACGCACCACCGTAGCGAAAGTAAATAACCTTTGAGGAAGCCTGATAAAAAATTTATGGCATCGTTGATGGAAGAAGTACAGGAAATGATTCTCTGTACTTTCCCAAAAGTCATAATATATACGCAATACATTTGGCTAAAGTGTTGTCCTATAGACACTAAAAGGGCCAAGAAACACCATTCGACACAACTGCCTTGTAAACAACAAAGTGTAATCAATTTCACTTGTGTACAAAACAATACAAACTCAAAGAATTTTTTTCAATCGCTAAATTAAAACCAACATTGATGTCTTATATATCTCTTAAGAAAAACGTAAAACCTTCTTACTGTATAAAATATAAAGAATGGGGGCTAGAAAGAATTAGGTTTAGAATTTGTAGGTATTGTATAAAAAATGCGCAGAAATTTTTTGATTACATTTATTAGTAGTATTAGGAGACAAGTATTCGGTTTGGGATGGTAGCCCCCATGTTGTAGTGATGTGTGCACATGTATTCACATATGAAGGTAATAGCTACACATATTCTGCATATTTATACGCACTATAAACCTGAGTGTACATTATTGGCTTTAGTAAACCATTACTTACTAAGCTTGTGTGTGTATTACACAGAACTGTTTACTACTTAAACAGCAGCCTTGCCTATTTCCCATTTACGGCTGAGTAAAGCTGAGCATTAAAGTTTACTGTAGTTACATTACGACACGAGAACACTCGACCGACTACTGACATAAGCCTGACAGCCTGCTCCGCCGCTCTAGACCGATTTTGCATCAAGTACCTCGTTTCAAATGGAGCTGCATGCTAAATGTAGTACCTGTAATGGAAATGATGGAAAGCTGAAGAGCAAGGGAGATCAGAATTGTAAAACCATGCCAGACTCCGAGAGAGAGAGACCAGTTTCTCAGAGAAGAGACCCTGTGCAAACACAGAGAGAGATCGAGTTTGTGTTTGTGGCAATACATATATAATGCTTGTAACTCACATACCATATATAATATTACATAATAGCATAAAATTATCCGTACCTTAAGATTGTGATCCCTTCTGTGGTGTGGTGTCTGTCTGAGCCAGGTCTACGTTCAGCGGAATATTATATGTGAGCGTGTGTCTGTGCTTAATGTATGTGATGTAAAATAGAAAAACTTTCAAGATGTGACGGAAGCAAGACTATAGTGCCACAGTCCATGAATTTGCATTGCAGTTTGAATGGAATCATTCCGTAGTCAGCCTTTAGAATTCTACGACAGCTTTTGCCCTAGCAGATTTCTGGATCTCCGCAGGGATATAAAATAAAAGGGAAAGGAATCATATATTAATGAACCTCTCTTGAAACCCAAATGGGCTTCTTCCAATTCCAGAATAATCGTGGTGGCGTCCAATGAATTATTAATAATTATTTTCTTTCCACAAAAGAATCACGAATTTAAGTGCAATTACTTATTTAATTCTTTATCTGTGGAAAAACATCTTTAGTTACTTTACTGTCTCGTTTTCCTACAACATCATCATCACAACGGAGAATAAACACCAACCGCAACATCCTAACAAAACTCTCATCCTTAAACTGATAGCATGATTGCAGAAGCCATTCAACATGGTTTGCTTGTTTTTCTTACCTTACTATGCAATTCTAGGCAATTAAAGTCTCTGGAGTAAATAATTCCTGCATACACCAAATATTCTCAAGTATATAGTATACTATTTTAAGACCGGCCCTTTCTTGAGGTTCGGAGTATTTATGAATACATGTGAACGTGAAGCTTGTATATTGCATTGTAAAATACACACATCACGAAGAAACTTCCAAGATGAAATGGAAAAATTAGCAATTAGTAGAAACAGAAAATTATAGATTCATTTTTTCCTGTTTGAAAAAAGCAAATAAAAATATGAAAAAGTTAGCTAGAAATAATAGTAAATTATAGTTTTTTCTGTTCCAAATTGAAAATAACGTATTTAAAGACTACTCACTTATTGAAGGTAAACTTACGCAAACAGGAAACCCCATAATGTTTCGAATGAAGTGTCCCTGTACGTGACGTACTGGGAGCTCTCATCTCATCTCCTCAACCATCTGTCTACTGACGCTGTGTCTACACAAGTACAACCGTGTCGTGACTTTGAATGAGTGTTTGAGAAAAACAATTAGTTATGAAAGTTACCCGGATGAAAACTGATGCATTTTCACCTTATCTAAACAGTACATTTTTAAATCTGAGCATTTTATGTGCACCGCAAACTACAGCACTATTTATTATACAATATGATATCCGTCTTCTCGGAGTTGATGCTTTGATACATACATGGTACGTGGTACTGGACACCTGCATAGCCCGGCATACACTACACTATTTCTCGTGTAAGTGTAAAATAAGTGTAAAAGTGTAAACTCTACACTATCTATAGTGTAGTGTAAGTGTAGTGACCTGAATA
>JAQFYB010005035.1:0-14867 GCA_034694085.1 Pogonognathellus longicornis | reverse complement strand
TATGAGAAATCGAGTTGTCTGTTTATTATGATATGAGAAATCGAGTTGTATGTTTTGATGATTAAGGTAGCGATATACTTGTATGAGTTGTATGTATAGGGGTTTAGCCCACGTCTATTGTCTATTTTGGTACAGTGGGCCAACCTGTGGAAAATTAAATTGAATATACATGTCGGGTTTGCAGATGGTGCGTTGGAAATACTTTTGCAAGATATTTATTAGTAAGACAGAAATGAAAAGTACATATAATTTCCAAGCAAGAGAAGACGGGTATAATTATAATTATTATCACAAGCAAACATTCTATGTGTATAGGTATACTGTGTGGTACGGCATTCTTTACAATGTACGAGTACATTACTGGAAGTTTGCAAATGTAGCGTATAGCTGTAACCATGAAGGCTTTTACAACAGATTTATGTACTACAGACTACAGTGCAAGTGCAATTAGTATGTCTGCATGTTGATATCATTATTATTATTATTGTGGTAACTAATTTGTAGAAATAAACATTAAGCATACTACTAATACTGTAAGTACAACTACAACTGCCGTATGTAGTGCACTTGTGTGCATACACACGACAGTGTGAAATGAGAATATGATAAAGTGAGAGTGGAGTGTAGACTTTTGAGAAGTTTGTGAGTTGGGACGGACTAATGAGGCAATATTGTTTTAGTGGTTGTATTATTAGGATTATAAGGGTTAGATTTAATTATTTATATGTTTTTGATTATAGCTGAGCGAAGCTCCGTCAGGAAGTGGAGACACATCGGAGTTGAACGGTCTGATCGAAGCCGCAACTGGAAGTCCGATTTACGTGACTTCAGCAGCGGAGCTGAGCAGTTCAAACTCTGCTCTGCATCGAAGTGGAGTGGTGGTAGGAGGTGGAGGAGACGACGACGCAGCCGGAGAGACTTTCGACTCTTCTCATCAACAGGACAGCGAGAACGGTGGTGGTGGTGGTGGTGTAGCTTTCTCGAGAACGGGTGATCCGTCTCTTTCTCCGAGCACGACAAGACACAGATCACATTCTTCCAGTCCGTCTGCTCATGCCATCAGTGACAGTGCCAATGGAAATGTGACGGTGGTCGGAGTGTCTAGTAGTAGTAGTAATAATAAGAAGCTGTCCCCACTCCTCACGAATGGTCATAGCAAACCCAAAATCAGCACGAGTGTTGTTGTCAGTGCAAGTGACTCTGGTTCAAGTGTCGTGACTGTCAGTGATGTGAGCAAGCCTTCCGGACATCATCAAAATAAACTTGTCGTAAGTGGAACGAGTCTGCCCAACGGTCAATACACTCTTTCTTCTTCTTCGTCCGAAAAAGATAAGACGACAACAACCACTGCCAAAAAATCCGTCAGCAAAGAGAGTGTCAAGTAAGCCATAATCTTTTCACGTTCTCTTATTTACAATCCTCACACGTTCCTTTATCCACAGTGTACACATCTCCAGGCAAACGAGACACATTCACACAAACAAGTCATTGTCGCCTTCTTCACATTATTGTCACCACTACATATTATCTTCTCCGATATACACACAAATAACACTCCTCGGCTACATTATACCATACAGATATATTATATTGCTATTTTGGCATATATAGTTGTAGAAAATAAACACCAGGGTTTTCAATTGTATTGCGAAATGTTTTATTCTGTGCTTTTCTATACATTTGTTTGTCCATACTTGGCTGTTTCCGAATTTTCGGTAGTAAAGGGTAAAGTACTGAAAGCGGTATTCGGTATTGATGTATTATGTAACTACTTGTGTGTGGTTGAGTACCTACTACCTAGTACTATAAACCTTTCTACCTGCCTTAAGTCCTTGTACATGTGTTCGTTTCAGTTTACAGTGTGGTTTGTGTGGTGGAGTACTTACATGAGGCAATTCGTAAGTAGCACAGAGTAATAAAGTAATAATGGTTATATATGTATTAAATTAAATTCGGTAAGTACTTTCATCAGTAGTAGATATAGTCTCCTTTGATAGCCATTCCCGGGTATGTGAACATTTTACGAAATGTAGGTCTTCCGTTGATTGCAGAATTTCGGCAATCAGCAACTACTGACTGTGACTGTGAAACTTCCTATTTCATAACAGAACGGACACGACACGAGAAGAGTTCGTTTCAAAGTTTCTCTCTCCACTTGACTAAAGTCTAAATGCATTTGGAGGTAGGCAGAGAAGTGAAAGTATGTGAGGCAAACTCTATTAAGGAATTCCACTATTACATACTTCATCTTACATTGCAGCTCAGTTCTCTGACATCTCATATTGCATTACCGTACACGCAAACCAACGAAAACTTTATTTCGCGAATCACAGATATCATCTCAACAAAAGTCTAAAGAAAGGAAATAAAATTAATAATGTTGTCTCGACTTCACTGTTATTTACTACATGTTGATGGTTATAAACTGAGCCACAATCATGCGCAGCCCAAAACAAACGAAACTAATGAAACAGTCCATTTCCCCCTCCTTTCAGTAAACCATTTCCGGTCAATGTTTATTTGTAATTTCGCAATCACAATATTTTCTATGAATTCTGTCTTTCTAACCAGTACCATAACAATAGGTTGTCTTTCTATAAATATTGCCCTGTCACGAACATTAAGTTTAAATCGAATTGAAAGCATCGACATGGAAGAGTTAGCACAGAAAAGTGAACAATAATTTACTTTAATATCGATATTTATATAAAATGCCTACAAAGGTACCTACCTATAATATGATTTGTAAATTCAAATGTACCTAAGCTAAAGATTTGTTTACCTAAGTAAAAGTAGTTTTGTATTAGGAGATTCTATGTGCGACGAAGCAATAAATGTGTGTACTGCGATGTAACCAATTCAATGGACGATTTGTTTAGAATCAATTCAAAGACTCTGTAAGTACTTAGAATGACGAATAGAGTCTAAGACGGGGTAAAAAGCCATAAAATGTTAAAAGAATGAAATGAGCAGGAAGGATGGGGCTGAAATACGACTTTCTATGAATGAGATTAGTAGACCCATTAAGAGATGAAATATGACATGGCTGGCTCTCTTTCTGTACCCAGAAATGCTAAGTGCGTTCTTTAGTAAAACTACTACCTCTATACCACCACACAACCACCTAACTCATATACATATTTGAAACAGTCTTTTTTGATATATAGACAAATAGAGACAGTATGGATTGACGATGTTTTTGCGCTGTACTGTATGTAGGTTTCAGCATTTTTCCACATCAGAATTGAAGAAAAACTATGTGCATACAACATAGAGATAAGAATCCGCACGTCTCGTTTAATCATACTGACTGTTGACTCTGGTAATCCTGAAAAAGGAATTTCTATGATTTAGCCAAGTCGAATACTCGAAATGACTTTAGCTGAGATTGCATCTGACTATCGGATTGGAATTCCGCATTGATTTGTATTTGACCATCATCACATTCTATGTTTGCTACGTGGCTGCTATTAAGTATATAATGCTATACCATTATCGCACAATTGGATTGCAAAGCTTTATATGAACTGAAAGATATTTTTATTTTTTATTGATATAGTACAAGTAGGTATATACAGTGGTGATGGTAAATATATGGCCAAATTGATAATCCACGATAAAGTTGATATCCCATTGATAAGATCGGGGAAGGCAATATAATTTAATATCAGGGACTGACTGACTGATAAAAGATAAGCTGTAGCTGGGTACTCATAAGATTAAACAACATATCACATAGAGGTTCGTTTGGTAGGTCGTTACTGGCACACTAACTTTTATTTGTTTGATTTCTATAAATGCATACATACACAAGTCGAGTTGGATGAAATTGTGTCAGTTCTATTGAGTTGGCAGTAGATTCGAAAGTTTACTCGGTTAGTATTGAGTTATTACAGGGTGACTGACGTAACAAGAGAAATTTTAAATTAAATTTTGTTTGTAGCAAGAAGTAGAAATAGAACGATTCAAATTGAGTTGAACCTATTGAATTACACAAACATTACATTTTAGTTACACATCAAAAACTCGGGAATTGGTTCCATGTCTTCAACTCGCATTTTCAGAGCACAGAAAAGAAAAAGGTTGATGGAAAAATACTTTGTTCTTTATTTGAGTTCTTTTGGATTATTGACATGGGTTGGCGAACAAGAAAAGAGAGAAAGAACGTCTGGTTAAGCTGAATTAGATTGAAGTTATATAGGGCACAGGTTGTTACCTACCTTTACACACCAGCTCAGGAAAATGAAGAAGCACGTCAAGTTTATTGGTTTGAAATGGGAGAATTTTTTGTATAGTCACGTAGTAGTATTGAGTTGAAATCAACTTTTCCAACAAACTCCAGTTTTTAAGTGATTCCATTACATCAACTCTAAACCAAGTTTTTAACCTCAAAATACTACAAAAAGTAATAAATTCCGGGAACTACGGAGTTTACATGATACGGAATTTATGAAAATCAAACTTTGTGATATTGGGTATAAAATATGTTGTATGTATAGGTATGTTTATGTAGGTGCATGCTCCTAAGGTTTTTGAGTACATACATATTAGCATTGGCACGACAGATTGAATGGGTAACGTTCTTGTATAGTCCAACACATTTTTACATGTTATTATTTTTCAGATAGAAATGCTTCAGAATTCAGAGAGCAATTTTACTTCCAAACTTGTGTAAAAATCTGTATTCAGTTTTCTTACTATATAAAATGTTTACAGTTCAGATTATTAATAAAAAGAACAAGCCCATAGTAGGTACATGGTATAGTACGTTAGAAGTTATATGTATTTAAAATGTTGATATAGCAAGTCAAACGCTTACATCTTAGTGTGTAACATCAAGGTAGCTTTACTTTGTTCTGACTGTGTGAAATTGCAATTAGTTGAACTTGTTTTAGTTGACTCTCGTAAAGAATTTTGTAGTAAGCGAATGGCGACATAAAAATCGTTGAATTGCACAGGAGTCACGAGAATTTCAGTTTGTCTTTGTAATACAACATGATTGCGTAGGATGTTTTCATGTACATTTTTATACTCTTTACCACCATTTGCTCGAGTCTCAAGTAGTATAGGTACTCGTGATTGTATCACTGCCAAAAGAATGCTACTGTCGCTATTCCTTTGTAAGTTAAGAAAGTCAAGATGAAACTGCTCATAATGATTTCATTACTTAAGGAAGCAGAAAAGCTTAATCGGTACGGAAGTAACGACAAAACACCGGCATGGAGTAGTACTTTAGTGTTCTTGTAGAGTACTTGAATTAAGTACATCACATTATCTGTATCTCTCTTTGTGCATAGGAATATCTCAGCACAACAAAGTCGGACCACACAAAAAAGAAAGGTTATAGCCTTCTAGGATTCTCAGGGGACACAAGGTAGAGGCGGAAATATAATTGAATTGGTTATGAGCTGAATTCAAGAACCCAACGTGACTCGTGTTTTCCAAACAAACAAATTGCGTGAACAATTTCCGGAGTCATGCATTAAAATACTTTTATTGGACAGGCAGCCAGTAAAGCTTGGATTTTTTGGCATTAAGCTAATTACAAACAAGAGGACTATTTATTTGTAACTGCTTTAGTACCGCTCTCACGATACACTTTCATGTTATCTAACAATGAGTTACAATACAAATCTAGCGAAACATGCCAATTTGGTTTTCTAATTTGCTGTAAACTTTGTTTGTAAATTACTTTGGGAAAACTAATAGGAATGTTTATTTATTTAATTTTTTGCAGTTCTAAAAAGACTTCAAGTCGAGAAAACATCGCTGATGGTGTTGATATTGATGGGGCCAAGCCATTAACTGAAGGGAAGACAAGTAAACCCCAGAGTCAGAATTCAAGTCGAGAATCAATAGTTGACTCAGCACAATATGCCAATATGATCAACATGGTTGAGTGGGACAATGGACCACACCGTGAAATGGCTGTGGATGTGCCTGACTCTTTCGTTCCCCGTAATAAAACTCCGCCAAGATACCCACCCACAAATAAATCCACCACCTTAAATTCAAATAACAATAAGACACCCAACAAGAGTGTTGTCGGTGCTAAAGGCAATGGCACAGCCACCCTGCCTGGACATTCTGGCCAAAATGGTGCAGCAGGAAAACCTATTCCTCCTCCAAGAATAAGTGAGAAAGATGGATGGAGTGTCAATAATAATAACACGCAAGCACCACACGTCCCGCCTAGAACTCTTGTCAGTCCTGACAAGTCCGCTGAAGTCTCACCGTCCAGAGATCAAGCTGAGAGAATACGAAAATATCAGGTACCTTTTTTACACATAATATTATACATATCTCCATACATTGCGCATAGCTATACATGATAAATATCTTGTGTACACAATCTATCCATTTATAAATGAGATTTATTTCTTAATGAGTTGAATCTAATAAACATTGAGATTGAGATTGAGACAACTTAACTCTTTATAAAGAGTGACAATTTTACTTAGGTACAATTTTATACAGTAATCGTGTTTTATTATTATTACGAGAATACGACCAATTTCTACATCAATTGCAGATACATAAATGTAACGATAATAATAAAAATATCTCCTTTCAATCCATAGATGTCGAAATGAAGGTTTCTTAACAGTACGCGATCAATTTAGGGACAGCCATGCCTATTGACAGCGATTTCAGACACCTAAATAGTATGTGACATGCCAAGCGTGATAGTGATAAAATTTTATCACTCTGAATGACTTGCTTTTGGTCATCTGGTGATGCAGCGTGATGCGATAGCTGTCTCATTGAATCAATGCCAAGAATGTGTAATGCATTGTGGCGTAGGAAGTTATTTGTCAATGGCAAAATGTAATACTGCTACCACATCATCATCACCTTTTGTGTTGTTGGTATACAATCTGTCTACTGTGGATACCTAGTGTCAAAATTCTTTATTTTCTCCAGTGCAGTGCTTTCAGCAGTCTCAAGCTAATGTTGCATGCAAAATATTCTTTCTAAATGCATGACATGATGAAAATATATGAATACCTAATAGCTAAGTAAGCATGAGGATTTGGGTAATAATAATTTTATGGCATGTGTAAGCATGTAGTACTTTAATAACTTTTCGTCCTGCTTCACTGATTAATTACATTATCCACACTAGGTTAAGCAATGACCTATGAGGTGTATACACCTCGTTGAGGCTGCCAGATTCGCTTATTATAAAAAGTTTAACCATTTAATAAAACAACTTCGTGCAGTGAGTGTTAAAATATTCCAACTCTTACTTTCAACGTTATACGTAATACGTACACCCATTTCAAACACTCTCAAACAACAGTTTCAAAGTTTTATTTCTATAAGTTATAGAAATAAAACAAACATAAGTGTGTGTAGAAAATTAGCTTGTTATTAAGAGCAGGGTAGTTTCAACCTTGTGACTACTAGAGTCACCCACAAGTAGTACACATTTAAAAATAAGCTACCTGTAATTGTATCTGTGTTTGAGCTGTGTTGTCGTCCTACTAAATTTTATATAATGTAAGGATTGGATTTAGAAGCTATTTAAAGATACAGATACGAAAATGCATCTGTAACTGAATCACGTCGTCGAGGGGTTAAAGAGAACTTTTAGAATGAAAAGAGATCTTTGTGATCTGTGACCTTTAAACTTATCTGCTATCAAGGACTTAAGGTTAAAAGAAGCAGAGGCCGAAATCTCTTGGGGAAATACCGTTTCATCTTCCTTTGGTTGAGATGCATTTCTATTTCCATTGTAGTTTGTCAGTTTTAGTACCGATTCTCACCATCAAATACCCATTCATGATGAAGTACAGCCTGAGAATACACTTAGATGATTTACATATTCGTAAATTGCATTTCTGAATACTTCCTCGGGTTTATTTTTACAGATTATTCGAAAAGTCTGCGTATGTCATTCATGGCCTTTACCGGGAAAGTAATGGGTTTCGTACGATTATTGCAGCCAGCACATTCCAATGCGTAATTCGGCGAACAGTTGTTTTTCTTGTACTCTGCACCTGCATGGTCCATAACTTAGATATATGTACTACTATATATTTTTATATATTTAAACATTTTTGAAGTGTTTGTGTATATATTTATTAACCTATTATGGAATCAATTTATTTAATTAGGTATGTCACATTGAAATGCTATTTTTAGACTTGTATTGAAATCTCTTGAGATTTGCTGTTCTTTTAACATTTCATGTTTATAATACGTACGTAACGTATTATAATTACGTAACTAATTATTGCTGATGCATGCTCATGTTGTAGTGCAGTAACACTTGTACTACTAGTAATACACAGCACGATAGTAAAAGTATTTTACTATAATAGAAACAATTTAAAATGAGCTTAAGATTGCAATTTTTTATTTCTACATTTGCTCCGATTGCGTATTTCTATTAAATAATCGTACAACAGGAACAGAATATTCTGTTCCTGTTGTACGATTTGTTCTACCAATATACTTTAACGAGTTGTGTTGTAAAACTGCAATCATACAAATAATAACTGTAATGAGAAATTCTTTCAAACACATTTCTAGAATTTATACTATGTCTCATGTAAATAATATATTCCGCACTATAGACGGTGCATACTGCTGTGTAGGTATTAGGAAGATTTCACACTTTTAGTTTTACTCTCTAACATCTAAGCGTTTTCATGTGCATGTTGATTATTTGATTTTACAATCCCAGTACCAGTCCAACATAAAATGCTGCATAGTTGGCAACAAAATAAACGATGACAGCTACAGAATTTTCCGTTAAAATTGTTATTTATGAGCAGATTTATGAGTATAGTTTAACAAGCACGTGCTCACAATTATAATCACTGTTTCCTATTTTATTGATGGAAAGCCACGATTTGTATTTGTATTTAATTTTTGTGCTAACAGTATCCTCATTAATTTAGTTCACTGACATACCACATATTTCTGTTAGATAAATTAATAGTTAGCTGAATGATATGGATTAGAAACCCATTGTTTTACGCATGGTATGTATACTAGCACATTAAATGGAATACTAATAGTAGTATCAACCAAAGGAATTTATTTTGGAAAGCTACTGAATTATTATACATCTAACACTACCACTGCATTGGTGCCAGAGAGTCTTCAGATAACTATCAGTCCATTTTATATATTAACGTATATCTAGTACGTACATTAGTATGGAAAAGTTTATCAAACTACGTTGTTGCGTTGTGTTTAAAGTTAAAATCATTGTGAAAACACCGTGACGCACTTTTCCCTACATTTAGATTGTTTTCAATCATTCAGAGTTGGTTGACTACTCCTGAATATTAACGTCTACATTATTTCACATCGTACAAAAGCTATTTATCTATAAAAAGGCAATAGTAGGTATGGTGTAGTTACTACATTGTTGTCTTCATAATCATACAGAGCATGAAGGGAATCGGGCTTAAAATTAAAACTCCCTACTATAGTTAGTACTATGTGCTGCACGAAAATCTTTTTTTTTGCATTATAGCATCTTCACATGTCATATTATTTCATTTGTTTGTTCACATTCATCGAATCTGTTTTACCCTGAAGGAATTTTGATACATTTTGGATAGCTTACCCTTTGTATGTAGAATGCACTATGGACGAGTTTACATTACTATTCACCTAATATTAATACCTCTCATCTACAGATGATATGGCATGATGAAATGTATATATAGACCTAATGTCATTTTGAATTTTAACACAAAGCAAAAACGGATATGTTTTGTTTCATTTGCAGTCGACAAGGAAATATTCCCTTCATCCGTTTGTGTCTATACTCTATAGCTACACCATATAGTAGATTCTGTAAATTCAGGATGTGTATACTTAATACTTGTGCTCTGTATCTACATTACCCTTTTCAATTATTTCTATATGCTTTGTTTTCCGCATTTTTGGCTTGAATGTGTGTATTTAATTAAAAAATTTGTTATAGTAGCTAATATATCACATATCAAAGAGACAGCAGTCATCCCCATGTACTTATCCTGGTATTATACACAGGTCTCCATATTCCATGCAACTTAAAACGTTTCTAAATGTTTCATAGATCCAGTATATCGTATAGTATTTCTATTGTGTGTTGTTTTATGTAGTATGTCTCTCGAACGATGAAATTGAAAAGGGAAATGTTATTCTAATCATGGAAAGTTAAATTGCTGACAGCGAAACTGAATCTGTAAAAGGGAATGTTGCTCACACACAATCACACAACGTATCATCATCCCTCTTCTTTCTAATGTGCCACTATTTTACACATACTGATAAATGTAGGTATTCGTGAGGAGAACAGGAAGGCATTTGGTACAATGTAAACTGCTATCATCCATTTATTTTATGCAGTGTAGTACTAACAACAGCACACATGAACGAGCAAGACATGTAAGTTTGTACATGGAACACGTTATGTAAGTGAAGTATAATATTATTTTGCATCTGTTGTCCGTACTTTACGTTTGTATGTAGAAATGTAGATAAACCATATGTTAGAAGTTATTATATACTCATTGCTACTGTATAGCACTACAATGCTGCACATGCATGTGAATACATGTATATATACACATCTGTATGTATGTGTACTGTAAACAAGGAGATGAGTTGATTTGGTTACGTAAATGTAGCACGAGCCAAAAACAGACGTCTTGTCCACAATGTGTAGTCACAAGGTTCTGAGATAGAGATCAAATGACTTTTGACTTGACTTGCACTTGGCTTAGATTTCGTTGAGTAGAGTCATAGAGCGTAGCAAGAGAAATGCCTGCATGCGCATTTAAAATTCGCCTAATGCAGTCAATGCAGAGCACGTAGTCTGATTTTGATTATCAACCTACGTGTTCGTGTGAGTACTCACAATCAGCACTTGTAGAAACGTCTAAGCTGTTAGTGATGAAGATAATGAATCCTAAGATCACGAATAATAATCAATAGTCAACACATTAGAAGAAAATCCATGGTGTGGGGAAAACCAATATTTTATATTAAATTAAGTATAAGGTTATAGGTTAAATTATAAGTATGTAGGAAACAGGACAAAAATTGCTTAAAAATGGTCATATTGCACCATTTTTACTTTCCAAATGATTAATTCCTCATTTATAAGCTATAAAAGCTCATTTGAAAATGTGCTAAACTACACTTGTCAAATTCCACAGAAATAACTTGAAAAACTGGTATAGCTTTGTTTGTACTATAAGATGCATACAAATGTACAAAGACGATAAATGCATGAATTCGATCTTTACATGTTAGCATTATTAAGCCTTATTAGTAAATTACCGTAATTTAAAGTGTTATTTATTAACATCGCACTGTAGAACAGTCGTATAATAATGAGTTTCACTAATTTTGATTGTACATAGGATTGGACATTTAAAAATGAGTCACATATGTTACGTCGCCACAGTTGAAGTCGAATCCAACCAATGCAATGCAATTACTGTAATACGTTGGCAGAGTCTGTGAATGTACAGACAACCACACATATACATCAAGTTAGAAGTTATTTAATTTGGACCTGTATGATAATATGTGAACGTGTACGTACATGTAAATTGAAACCTGTATGTTGTAGTGTGGCACATACCATATAGGAAAAGAGAAATATTGGAGAGGATCTTATATTTTACTACTAGAATCATTAGCATCTTTGTACATTTGTGAGTTCTCTGTGACACGTTGGTTTGAGCGTAGCTCGTGTGATGCATTGGCATGAGCACTCTCCTGCATGGTGGTTGTGTCTGTTAGGAATAAATGCTACACAGCTAGCTAACTAACAATAAGCAAGGTAACTCACTTAACTAGCTAACGTAATTCTCCTAAGTGACAGAGACAGAGTGACTCTGATAAATGTGGAGACACTAGAAATAGTATTTGCTGTTGCGACATGAGTATTCAGTCAGTCTAAAAACTAACTGAAAGGAATTAAGTGATGTTGGTGGCTTGGCTAGGCTAGGGATATATAGTAGTGGTTCTGACGGCTATGACTACGACTGTGGTGTTGCATCGTCGTCAGTCTGTTCATTTAACACATGTGTTAGAGTTAGAACACATACGTAGACGTAAATATTTCTCCCCATTTGATTACTCTGTACTTTACTGTTGGTAGCTGCTACCAGCACTTCATTGCATTAACAACAATGTTGTTGGAATGCATTAGTACTGCATATAAAATATTGCATGTCAATTCAAGTCAGTAACTGTGTATTGTGCACCTGCTAGGTTATTAGTTGCCGCACGGCCCTTCAGTACGGCTGAAGCTGATTGTTGAAAAAGTTTGTTATTATGGCATGCATTTGAATAAATTATTTATGAGCATGGGTTGTGCAGATAGTGGGGTGACATAAAAGGAACACAGTAGTGAGGTGGATGAGGATGTGTAAAAGTGTGTTCGTAATTACTATGTGAGAAATGTGACAGTCAGATCGGGTACTTCCAACCAACAGTTTCTATGTAATTGTGTCGTCCACCTGTCTCAGATTGTTTCGTGATCAGTCCAGTGCAGATACGTTTAAGTATCTGTTTGAATAACTCTTCATGCTATTTGTGTCGTTTATTTGTGTATTGTACCATTTGTACCTATAATATATTTGTAAAGCAGACAAAGACAAATGGAGCTTCAACCTTTTTTGTTGAGAGCATTGTATTGCTACCTACTAATACAATTTGTACAGTGTCTATTGTGTTATGTATGAATTCATTTGTAATTGTGTAGTGTTCCGCTACATTTGTGTGTCACAATTGTTTATGTTTTCATCAGTGTAAATATATTCTGTTTTAAGTTGTAACTCGTGAGGAAAACACATAGTAAATACTTTGTCAAAGTAAATATTTACTGTACATAAAGTTATTTGCTACACATCAGTATTCTTTTAGAATACTTTTAGTGGAAGAATTTAAGTGCATGTGTGTGTGTGGTGAGAGGACTTAAACATAAAGCATTCCGAATGTTGTTGATACTCTACTCTGTAGTCTCAGTTTTGTTGTAATAGTCAATTACAAGGAATGAAGAGTGAGGATATGTAAGCAAAGAAGAAAATGTGATATTTTCCGGCTGCTTGACAAGGCGGTAATGGTTTCGTTATTTATGATGAAGGTATTAAACTCATTTACAGCGCATAAACTAAATGAAAGTGATGTTTCATGCACTAATGCACAAGAATTAGCCACACAGTGCACTATGAAAGATTAACTAATGTGAATTTAAGTGAATGCAAATGGACACGTTTCCACAACTTTGGTGTTGTTTTTTAACTGTCAAGTCAGAAATTTCAGCACTGTACTGCCTTACTTATTTCGAGTGTAATTGAATGGAATGGACGTATCTTTAAAGTCTTTAAAGATGCAATTATTTTTTACACCAGATATTTTTAGTAGCGCAGAGATAAATTCAAAGAATTTTACAGGCTTTAGACTAATGTCAATCTAAGTAGTAACATAAAAAACCTAACAATAAACCCGCAAGGTACAGGTACCTACTTATGTAGAGGCAGATGTCCATGTTGTACACATTTAGAGCAAAAAAATAATACTATATATACGAAACGAATGAGACAGAAAAAAATCGTATGCACTCACTCGTACGATTATTGCGCGTTTGTGTGTGTTATTATGATGATGACTTGGAATGTGTGTGTTTATGTTGTTGATATTACGCACTATTTCTAGGAGGAGCTGAAGAAACGACGAGAGCATGAGGAGAAACAAGCAAAGGAAGAAGAATTCCTAAGAGCTTCTCTGAGGGGCTCTAAGAAATTGCAAGCACTGGAAAGTCGGGTTGAGCAAACGCCATCCCCATCAGGGTTTATCAACGATGCTTACGATGAAGAGGAGCAACGCATTCCTTATTCCCAACATAGCCATGACACCATCCCGCTTCAAAAGACTGTCGGTAAGTCTCACAATCAAATTCCTTTTATTGCTTTGCCTTATCCCTCTACTTAGAATGGAAATCATATGACGGAGCTCCACTGCTCGCTGTGCTATTCACACAGATTGAATTTTTCTGCTCGACAAGAAGAAGCTTCCATCTATTTCAATTGACTCTCATTGCTTTTAATACTTTTAATATTACTGCCACGAGGACCACTGTATCAACAAAATGAACTCCAATACCTCAATACAATCAAATAGAAAAGTCATAAAATATGTCTACCCAGATCCATAAAGTCAATACTTATTTAAGTATTTAGCATTTTACATTACGTTGCTACTTTGTATTTGCATTTATATTGCGTTACACCACTTTCTCTTATTATTCTTATTGTTAGTCGACGAGAAAGGAGAGATTGACGTTTGTGAGAAGGTAGCAATATAAATAGTAGGTGGTGGTATCTGTATGTTGGTAGTTGGTATGTTACATCCTATGCTATGTATTTGTATTACTCCAGACTTCAATATTGTCTCCTATAAAATTTTGCGATGATTGTGAGCACAATAAGAGTAGCTGAGTGACGTGTCAGGATGGAAATGGATAAGAAGTAAATTGTAGGTTTGCATGTATATATTTATTACGTGTGAGTCCTTTATTCGGATGGGAAAAAGGAAGAGAGAAGAGAATGAGGGACGGAAGATTGAATTTTGAATGTACACACTGTCGTTTTCCTTTTCTTGTATACATTTCCAAAGGAATGAGAGTGAGGATGTGTTTGCATTTGCACTGGCGATAGCAATAATAATATACGCTTGAATACAATGCCAAAGCAAAGGTTTGAAGTCTAGCCAAATTCTCAAGATATGCCATTCAACCCACAAGTTGACTTTGACTCCTTAGATTCTATTGCATTCAATTCGAGTGTGCTGTTATGGAATGGACTTGTTCAAAGGCTCTCTAATTCATGTCACATCACTTTATT
>JAQFYB010005034.1:0-14867 GCA_034694085.1 Pogonognathellus longicornis | reverse complement strand
AGTGCATATGCTTTTTTACTATGGTGCTCCTGTTCCTGTATTAGTATGTTCCAGTTAGCATAATTTTGTATATATATATGGCAGCTGTCATGTATAAGTATTCATAGTGTGACAGTGTCATAGCAAGCCGACTTCTTTCTCTGTGTTTTGTCGAGAGGAAAATCCAATGGAATAATCCAGCTGCCATAATGCATCGGAAAACAGTTTTGTCAGAGTGGAAAGACGCCTTGACTGATGACACGTTGTGCTTTGTCCTTTTCTTTGCCAGTAATCCAATATTTTATACACTTTTACATACTTTCAACTTAACCATAGTGCGTTGCGTAGCTATATATTTTATTGGTGCGTGTGTGTTTGTGTGTTATGTAATTCAATCGTAGGTATAGGTTTTTGGTATGTACCTACACTACCGTATGTACATTATTATATACTTCCCACCACGTATGTGTACACAATACTAAACTAACAACGAATTCTTTCCAACTAGAAATAGTAACTGCTACTGTAGCATAGTAACATTCCTACCTGCCTAGGAACCATCGTCAACGTCATCGTGTAGATATAATATACATACCTACACAAAGTACACTGAAACCGTTATTGTTAGCACAGCAGCATTATACTCTGCAGGTTTTTCGTACTTTCCCCATAAAAATTAATACGTAAAACGTAACTACTACTACTACTAGGAGTATCTACTGTATACTCCGGGACATTCGACGACATTCCTTTAGTACGCACAATGGAGACTGCAATAATGCAAGGGTAACCCATTTGGCATAATATGCATTATTGCTGAAACGAAGTCGTCTAGTCTCGTCGACTCTTTTTACAGTGTGTATGTACAGTATGACTGTGTCTAAAATGCTGACGACGACAACGTGGACGTCTAGCTGTAGTGTAGGACACGATGACGACTCAGCGAATTCTCTCATTGTGATGTAAATGCATCAAGGCTTGGGGTATTTACTATTTACACGCGTTTTGAGCAGGAGCGACGTGTATCGTAGTGTATTGTGTTGGTTTTCCTCGTAGACTCGTAGATTATCACAAGAGTTGACTTGGCTTGAGTATTATTATGCAGTTCAGTATAATTTTCTCAAAAACTATAATAATCGTATGTTTGCACAGAGAAAATGGACTGCCAACCGCTAAACGGGAGCCAGAAGACTTCCACCAAGCTCCACTGTATACTTTCCATCAACAACGACGACACAACCACTACTGAATGTATATATAAATACATAGAGCTACCTAGAATATATACACACCAAGTAAAAGAGAATAGTATAGGATCCATGCAACCAGTTTGGTTATGGTATTATGTAATGTAGAAATAAGCTGGAGCCAAGTCTAAGCTGGATATTCATGATGACAATGAGTTTGCTTTGCTCACAGAGAGAATTTAACTTGAAGTTATGCGTAGACAAGTCAAGTAGGAAAATAACAGAGTGAAGTGTATATATCCAAGAGAGTACCTATTCAAAAACTAAAGTAGACTCACTCTCTCACTCTCTATGGTAATATACATGGAGCATTCTACTACATACTAGCAGAAACACACTTTAGATTTTACACACAGAGTGAATTTCATCTACAAGGAGAGTGTGGTGTAGGTAGCAAGAGCAAAAGTACTGTGTAGAAAGCAGCCTGAGAGAGAGAGAGAATAATGTTTTGCAATATTATACTGGTAGCATAACAGGAAAGGAGACTGGTTCATGTGTCTGTGTGTAGAGTAGGTATTATGTATACGTAGTCTATTTTTGGAGAATATAAATATAATAGTGTTCTTTATGTTATAGGATAGGTACTTTGTTTCATTTAGTTAAAGCACATAAAAAGTCAGTTCATCTACAACGCTGTGTGTATATGTATACGTATGCATTCCTTGACTCTGCTCGTTTGGTTCGCACAAAACTACTCTCGTTACTGCACCCGATGCAAATATTCCATGTGGGATCCCCATGAGCAAAACTGAGCCGGGCCAAAAGCCACAACACACACAATCCAACCACAAAACTAATATATCTACACACATACGCACAAAGCATCTCGATCTCTCACTCGCTCCGAATTTATACATTTTACTAGTACTATGTAGTATACTTACATGATACATTTCCTCATTGTATGTGTGCATGTGCGTGTGTATGGAGATACTACGTAGCTAGATTACTGTATATTACCACACATAAAATGTGCAAGAGAGTTATTATATGTTATAATACAGGGAGACATACATACATGACGGAAGCGTTGAGGCAGAGTTAGTACACATTATATGTATGTACACAGAAAGTACGGTGCAAGTGTTTTAAGTAGGCTTTTGGCTATGTTAAGTAGCCAAAGGATGATGATGGCGTGGGATGATGCGAGGGCACACACACTACACACAGAGATCTTTGAATCTTGCCTTGTCTCCTCTAATAGAACGTAACTACATATTTCCCTAATATGCTCCGTTATCCCATTCCGTCCTTTTCTATGTGTATACTCCTTGTAGACTTATATTCATACATAGTATCTATTTTTCCATCTATTCAGTGAAACGAAAAGCAATAGACAAGTGCAGTACCTACTGTGTGTAACTTTGTCTTTATAATATAGTGTTTTATTTTATACGCAGCCATAGGACAGGAGGTACATAGAATAGAAGCGCTTCTCTTTTGAGAAATGATGAGAAAGCCTTTTGCACCATATTTGATTCCGTTTTTTCACCACGATGAGCACATTTGTAATGCAATTTTAAGAGGAACTCAGCCGAGCTCCTTAGCATCACAAAATACACTTTGCATAGATCTCTTCTTTTCTATGCTACAGACTCCATTCAATATCGTCACCAGGATATAATGTGTGCACAAAATACATATCACTATAAATTTGTGTGTAAATTTATACATGTATCTCTCCAGTTCTTATGGTTTTGTACTTATAATAATAATATATAAGTGCAGTGTATGTACAGTGGCATAAGAAGAGGGAGGACACACACGTACAAGTATATTATTTGTAATAATGTATACCTAAGTTCGTATAAAATTTTTAGGTATAAGGTATTATGGCATGCGACACGAATGAATGTGAGTTGGAAGTTAGTGTGTGTATAAAAGAGTGCTTTCAGTTTGTAAGTGTATTTATGAAGCTTGGTTAGTTACTTACATTTTTCCGTAAGATTCTTACATATACTACTGCTACAGTATAAAGTGCAGTGTGCACGTGTACATTTTAGCATGCGAATATATACAGTGAGAATATAAATAGATGTTCCGTTATATTGCAACGAAAGTCTACGCCACATTTCACATGCAAGACTCAATTGATACGCGAGAGCAAAGGCAGAGACGGAGAAGTGAGTGAGTGCAATATCTGGGTATTGTGCTGGGTATGCAATGCACTACTAGTAGTGTTATTGCTACTGAAGGAAAGCAAAGGATATTGAATGGAAATATGAGGAAATGTATGCTAATCCTCTTTTCCATTTCTTCATGGGCTACCGGGCTGTGAAATTAAACTCAAGCTCACAAAAACTATGCTTTCACATACTGCTCTCACAAATTTATTCAAAATACTACCCAGACTCAAATTATTTCACTAAAAACTCACTTGGTTACTTTTATTACCCAGTAGTCTCCATCCTTCGCCTTTATACTTGTACAATGAAATGAATCACAATTTTTCACAATTGCGTGCCGTAGACTGCATGATCTACAGTTAAGCTAATTTAATACTAATAAAATTGTAGGTTTTAATAAGACTGTGGCGTTTACCTGCTAATTCTTAGTGAATTTTTTTACAAGTTAGCAAAATGCCTAAACTGTAACAAACATTTTTATTTAAGGTCAGTTTGATGTGTTATTATTATTTATTTATCAATATTTTGTTATGAAAACATGTTGAAAATATTTTTGAAAATTTGTCTTGGTCGGTAGTTGTATGACGTGGTCTTAGAGCATGAGTCTCAAGTCTGAGGATTACTTGAGCGGATTATATCGGAATGGAGTAAAAGAGAGGATATATTTTGCAGTGGTCTTTGGACATTGGAGGATGCTGATAATAAATGTGTTTTATATGACCCATATGGGCATTTGCGATTCTTAGTTCAAACAAAAGGATTTGGCGTGGGTGTCTCTGGGAATTGTGTGCCAGCATTAGTATTATAAAGCAAAGCTCTACAGTTTGCCGCAGGTAAAGCAAGTATACAAGAAGCAATGTACTTGCCCGTTACCAGTACTCCTAGTCTTTAAGTATACCTTTAAGTAGTAATAGCAAGGGAAGGTAAATCTGAGCCAAAATGCGGGACTACTTGCCTTGCCGACTGAACTATCATCGTGGAATATTATAAGCCTTTGTAGAAGATAGAAGAAAGTGAGTTAAATCTGATGGGAGCTGATTGTTCAGTTCAGCCAGGAATCTCTTCTGTTTAGATTGCCTTGGGTTGCTGGAAGCTCTCACTGGCCTGGCCTGGTCTTCTTCTATTTACTTCAGGAAACATTCGATGATGGGCTTTGTTGACATTGACGTTGACTCCAGTCACGAGCAACTACAATAGAAGAATAATAGACTCAAATATCTATTCGAGTCCATGGAATATTATCTTTACCTCATTGTCACGACTATGTGTATGTAGTACTCCCACACTATGTATTTCTACATTCGCTCTCTCCCCCGCTTTACGTTACCTTTTACAATATCTCACGTATGTCTGTTACCAATAGCTGTATATATTATACTGTTCTGTATAATATACAATATACACAAGAAAAAAGTATTATTACAACTACCACATGTATAATACCTATACAATGCACAGACAGACACAAAATATGCATTGAAATCTGTGTGTACAAATATTTCCTTATAGGTGTGTCGTGTGTCATGTGTCTAGGTATTTATATACACCCAAGTCGAAGTAAAGCCGAAACAAGTGCGTGAGGCCTCAGTGGAGGCAGATGATGTTGTATAAAAGTGAATCTGTTGAGTTTCTTGTTGAAAAGATGAGAATTTGGATTGAGAAGGAGAAATACACACATAGAGACGCAATGTGACGATGACGACGACGACGAGAGAAAGGATAAGGGTAGCTGATCCTCGTGGAGTGTCAGCATGCAAGTGCAATGAGCCAAGGAAAATGATTTCGCCTTTCCTTCTTCCATAGCGAATCTATCTGTCGCTCTTCTTCCTATTAGCTACCTTAGCTGCTGTCGTATCCCTCGTGTAGTGCATATAATAGTTTTTTGGATATAGCTACTACTTACACAGTACAGTTGCATACTACGTAGCATACATGTAGAAATGTATCGGTATAGCTAGTACGTATCTGTGTGTTGGAGACGTGAAGGTATAAGAAGACTCTGACTGACAAAGACAACACTGAATATCTAGGAGGAGCATCAATCTTGGAAATATCGACTTTCATGAAGGCTCCTGCTCTCGGAACATTGTGAAGAAACACGTTGAACAGGACGACGCAACTTAAGAAAGCAAAGAAACGAGTTTTCAGTTCACTGGAGAAAATCCTAGCCGCCATCATAATAGTATCATCACATCACATCATAATCATATCACCCACCTTCACCTTACACTTTCATATACTCTTACTATTTCTTCCTCAGACTTTACTTACCATTCTCTCTCACAATGTGTATATACATTCTACAAAAACTTTTTCGGTTGCCTACAACACATAGGTAGAAGTATACACGCAAGTATAAGCGTATATTTTTTATATCTTTTATAGTGTGCGTAGTATTAGTGAAGGTAATCTCGCTCATTTTTTTCTTCAACTAAAGCAAGAAAACTTTCATCGTGTGTTTCACTATCCTCGTGATATCGACTCTTGGCTCTTGATATGTAATCTGTGCTTCTAGAAGAAGAAAGCGAAAGAGTGAGCGAAAAAGAAGAATAAAGTGTTTTTTCTTAAAGACTATAGCGTAGGAGTCAAGATGCAGTCATATAGGGAATAAGACTATCTCAGTTATCAATAATAGACATTTACTTGACGAGCTATGTGTGTGTGGTATAAAGAGTATAGTGTACATTAGTATGTGTGTAGCTGGTGACCATGTATAGAGAAAAAGGCAATTGTATCATCATGAGCTTCGGAAGATGTGAGATGTGCTTAACATGAAGGCAGAGTTAGTCCATTTAGAATTGTGGTGTTAGGTATATCTGTTAAGTAAGGTAGACTGAAGATGGAGAAAGAAACGATCTATCGGGAATCTCATATTTCTCAGCTGAGATTTCGCCAGTTCACTTGCACCAACCAAACAGTGTAGCTTTATACCTCTACTGTATAATATAAGTCGTTCTACACACAGAATCAGTGCGTATAGCTATGTATGAAATCTATGTAAGATTTTATATGTATTATATAGGCTTGGATTGAATCCACACTCAGTTTACTTAGTCGGTTGTTTTGGATTTGGCTTGCTCCCATCTGGTATGTGTATGTGTGTATCTCGGGTGGTTGTCCTATCTTATAAATATATTGCAGGTGGATGTTGCATAATAGGAAGGTCTAGTCTAAGCAAGTACAATAAACGATCTGTGAAGCCCTCGAGATTTCTAGCGAGGCGCGTCTACTATGTACCTACTACAACTATAGCTTTCAAGTTTAAGCTAAAACCTATCTGTATAAAGGTCTACATACTTTTACTACTCCTTGTCTGTCTGTCTGCACACTGTTAGTATTATGTGTGTATTAGTATGCCCTTTCCTTTCTTACGCAGCCCTACCTTAATTTAACTCTTTTCACTGCAACTCTTTTACTACGACTGTCTATACTCTTACGGGTACTCTAGTAGCATTTTATATTTATAAAGAACCTGGGCTACAAACACTACATACATTTTTCCACACTTTACCTATTCATACTTCTAGTTCAAGCCACATCGCTTAGTAGTTACTCGTTCTACCACGTTCTTTACACAATTTTGACTTTATACTACATTATTTATTATTATATGTGCCTTGAGTCAATACTCTGTGTCAAGATACTCATACTACAAAATTGCTACGCAATGTATAGTGGCATACCTATACTCTGTGACTACTAGGTGTTTGTATAAGACGATGATGTTGAGATGAAATTTTCTTTATCTCTGTTCCATCCATGCAGAACACAAACGGTGTATCGTAGACTGTAAACTGTACACAAACATCATAGCACTTGTGTTAGTGTAGTATTCTGTAGTAGTTTTGTTTACACAAGAGTTGTAGTTGTATATACATAGCTAGTCGTAGTGGTAGGAGCCACACACAGCACAGTTGCACTTGAGAGGAGGATGTATGTATAATGCATAATCTACTACGAACTTCTCTGTTGACTGTGAACTGAACTTGAAGTACAAGAATGCTTTTCCATTCATTTCCTTGGAGGTTATCTTAACATAGAGTTCTAGGAGAGACCCATCCTCGTGGCTCTTGTCTGACTCGGTCTGTGTATATAGGTACGAGGTATTTACACTAACACACTTGGATAGGCTGTTATGTTGTGGCTCTGTGTGTTGTAGAATGTAGCAGAACCATTATTGATGTCAGTTATGTTTATGGCTTTTAGTATGGCACAAGAATACAGTTCAGTTGTGTTGTGTACAATACACTATAGTGGAGAAATGTTGTTACTAATATATTTCCTTGTCTTTCTCCGTGTAATGTAAAGTTCACCACCCTAGCTTCCTTTGCGTTTTTAAGTTCGCGTGTGTGTTGGTATATATAGGGATTTATGCTAGGTGTGTATGTATATTTAATACAACCTTGAATTTGTGTAGAGGTAGGTAGGTGTATTGTGTGCTACACATTGAAGGTAGGAAGAAGAAGATGCGATCAATTCGTAATGGTAAATATGCGTTTTGAAAGGCTGCCCGCCCTGAATTTAGTGCTGGGATCGTAATACACCACACGTAGTCACCGCACACATTCACAAAACGACAATCGTCGTGAGTTATTATTACAAGCAGGGAGACTGCCTGGAAAAATAATTATCAACAAGTCAGTTTCTATTGCAGCCGGTAATTATTGGATGAGAAATTGGAATTTAATAGACGAGAATGGAGTTTAGGAGGGGAAAGTTGGGTGTAATTGGTGATCTGTTCTCTTCTACTGAATACTACTACTTTGTTCTGATTATATCTCTCTGGTCTGTTGTGTGGTGTGTAATATGAGTTGTGGGGATTGTGTATGTATTAACTCGGTGAACTGTGTAAAATAAAAAATAAAAAGTTTGAGACACATTTTTTACATTGTACAATGCAATGATGAAAGCCATAGCCAAGCAGGGCAAGGCAGTTTAAGGAAAAGCACAAGGCATGTCATGTTGTAAATATTCATCTGTGGCATCCACAGCAGTCTATACACTGTATGGAACAGCACACAGTAGTTTTTAGTCGCAGTCAATGTGTGTTCACAGTCAGAACTGTGAAATGAAATGAATGAGCATGGTGACGTGAACAGGAGAATTACAATTTACCATTTAGCATCACAATGACGAAACATGCAAAGCCAGTTAGCAACAAATAAGTGGAGAGACGCAGCAAAGCGAAACATGCTCATTGCCTTACTATCGCACCCGACCAAACCAATTTTCAATGTAAAATGTACACAGTTGTATTAATACAGTCGTACATTTATAAACACTTCCAATACTATTAATACTTATACACATACACTGCAGTACAATATTAATATTGTACCGCAGGAATTGCATATATGTAGTATGGGTATAATATTTTTAGTATTATGCTTTTAATGTTTAAGTTTGTAATGTATTTATGTATAGCTAAGTACATGTATGTAGTATGTGCCTGTGTGTAGTGTAATGCTAATAATGCTCGTCTCTGTTCGTTCACTCAGTTCAGTCAGTTGATTCTAATTCTGTTACCCCTTTCTTTCATATCCGCCTTTCATCCGCATCGCTCATTTATAATCACATTACAATCTACTCACCCATATGGCTACGTGAACTGGCTATGTGTGTAGTAGTGTGTACTGTGTATTACTTTATAAATAGTCAAGCCTGATAGCTAGTTAAAGTTAAACAACCTCACTCATTCCTTTTTCTAATAACAAGTACAGAAATAATAAACTCTCTGGTCAAATGAAAAAAGGGTGTACTTTCACAATGTATGTTGCACACTGTGAAAATAAATATAGTACACGATGTGTACAAAAAGCTCAGGGCAGAGTTAACTCGGACATTTCCGATACCTGATTCTGATTGTGTGTGTGTGTGTTTCTGTTTGCAAAGGGCTTAACTAAACGTTTGCATGCAACAGAAATCAACTAGAAAGTTCTAAAGTAGTAACTACAAACAAAAAATAAATTGCGTATTATACCTGGTTTTCTTAAAGGCGAAAATCTCATAACAGATAAGCTAAATTAGATTTTTATTTCACGAAGAGAAAGGAACGAGAGCAAAACCGGTGTATTATACTACACAATGTTTAGTCAATATCCACACTTTAGTTGAATAAAGTAGTTTAAGTCATATCATGTGTAAAGCTATATAGGCTAAAACATACTCACGTGAAATTACATGGAAAGTTTCTCCTGATTGCGTATCTGTTCTAAATAAAATGACCTGAAAAGTAATTCCATTTTTTCAGCAGGGAGGTATTACAACTGAAGTAGATGAATGACAAAATATTTTTCTAATGCATTCAATAAAATATCATTCTAATATTAAAGTGTAGGTGAAAAAGGTATGTGTCTGCTCAAGTCAGTATTGTGTCAATGTAAATGTGTCTAGGTAATGTAAGTAGTATAAAGATTTGGAATTTATTGGCCTTTTCGTCTCATATATGTCATTTACTTTGCTACTATGTCGTTCCATTCGTTTCCACGTTGTGTGCATTACATTGAACGTAAACTGATTCGAAATTCGTTTTAAATGAAGAAAGGGTACACATGCGGCTAGTATATACAGAAGACTGAATGACAAACACAGTCTGTGACAGAAGATTGGAGAAAAAGTTGTGTGAGATTGGATTTGAAAGTACGATATTTTAATGCCAAGTCTTACAGAGTTAATCTGGTCGTTGGCTGAGTTTGAAATCGACTCAACTGGTTTTTGGTTTCGCCTAGTGAACCAGAAGCATCAAAGTGTACGGCAGAGACAAATGAGAATCGGACAGGGACATCAAATATGTACTGGAAAGATGGAGAGACCAAGTATTCCAGAGCTTTTCTGTCTCATGGCTTTTTGTTCACCTCGCCATAAGTAAAAAGCTCCCTGTAAAAGTCAACTTGCTTAAACACCTCTCTCTCTCTGTCTGTCTCTCTCCTTCTAACTCTAACACACACACACTTTCCTGTATGTGTATACTAAGTACTCTACATAGAAATACATCCTATAAAGCGTAGTTGAAACTGAAATGTATACTTTACAAAGTAAAATACACAACCATATATGTATGTGTAGTATGTAGGATTGAACGAATGAAGGAAAGAGTTAGAGTTAGAGAGAGAGATTGACGGCCGCGAAGGGAAGACAGATTCGAGTGGGCTACGCTGCTTTTACGTGACACATACACTTTACTGTATTTAACATTATACGAAGAGTCCTGCTGCATTGCATGGCCACCAGCAACAGCAAGTCAAATTCTAAATCAAGATTCGAAACGACATGCGATCCCTATCTGATTACTCGTACAAGGTACTTTCCATCCACACACACAGTCCCAACAGTCTCCACTACCTCCTAATATCCCTGTATACTGTAAATACTGTATATACACAAACAAGGATGAATATACAGAGATCAAAATGTTTAGAAGCTTCTACCACATTAAACAGACACATATACACACACAGGGCATGCAGGTAACACTAATATAAAATAGTGTGTGCTAATAGCCTAATATAATGGTTTAGGTCATAGGTACTACCTACATAGTTGTATGGAGTACTATGGTTGGCAACCTTTGCTTTAACTTTACCACACACATTATTATTAGACGATTAGACGACACGACCACACGGACCATTTGTCTACCTCCATAAGCCGTTTACTTTCTGTGTGTGATGCTCTCAACGGAAATATCATGCTCCCAAATGCCCACTTATATTTACACAGGCATATATTACTACACTTAGTTGTACATGGAGAGTCTAGCATGTAGAGTACGTACGTAATGTGAAAAGGAGCACATAATATGATTGTGCTATACATTTAGTATACATAGACAAGGATAGTGTTTCTATTATGGTATGCATAGTTTTGAGTTTACGTTACGGACTGATATTATTGTAGAACTCTGCAGCAGCGCTTTTAAGATTCACCTTTGTGATACCAGGGGATATTATCATATTATCAAGTTAAGGTGCTCGTTTAATAGCAAGTGTTGGGATAATGGTGTGTGTTACACAATACTTGAATAAAACCAGCGCATTTTCTTCTCTCTGGCTTTTTTGGGCTTGAGTTCTCTCGTGATGTGATGTGAACATAAGAACCAACATGTTATTCGGAGATTGTTAAGAGATACTGTGTGCGAGGAAAAAGAAGAGGATTTTCTTATCTGTTTCTGTGTATATTTGTAAGAGAGGATTCTCGTTTCATCTGTGTGTGCATTGCATTCAATGACTTTTCTTCTTCTTCTTGCTCGGCATGAATTTGGTCTACTAACCGACTCTGAGGTCACATCTTGTTTCTTATCTCACTCGCCCAGAATAATACGCTGCACTGTAGTACTAGTACATGGGAGACTGTAGGAAATTAATTTACTTTACAAATACATGTTTAGTTTTATAAATTACGTGATAAGACGAGTAAAACGAAGAGGCTGAAAAAATTATTATTGATTTCTAGTAGTCTTGGATTCTGTGTTTGTGGATGAATACCGCATGTATTTTCATTCGGGCTACAAGTTTTCATCGAAATACACTTTTGAAAGTTTCCTGAATGCTTTTAACACGTCTTGCTGCAGTAGTACACATATAAATACCTACATACAAGCACAGACTGCAGACAAGTGTGCATGTGTAAAAAATGCAAAGCCGGAATTGATACAAAGTGAATTTGAAATGAATGAACTCACTACCAACGGTCATAAATAATACACTCAACTTTCTTGTAATGTTTTTCAACGTGTACTCTTTGTATCATGTAAAGTAGGTTTGTAAGTATGTACAAATATTCTATATAGGTGCCTACATATACTTTCAAAATTTAAAAAGATAAAATATCCTAGTATTTACTCTCTGGCGAATGTTTCCTTTTCCTTTTTTTATTTTTTCGTATATACTTATAAAGAAACTTGTAAGTGCAGATACTACCAACACATATTATACATATACAAGGGAGTTTTCGTAAGTAAGCGGTGAATGCCTGATTTGGTTGAGGTTGTCTGGGATTTGTGTACTTTAAGTACATAGAGATACACACAGACACACACGCTCACACACATACACACAGTTTAAATGCATTGGTCTCTCAAAGCTGTAGAGAGATAGTTGTTGTATGGGTGAATGGAAGTTGGTGCATTAGATTAAGTTAAGAAGAGTGTAGCAGTATGCGTTTATTTGTACATATACAGCAAAGTAAAGTCAATTCAAGTAAAAAGCAAGTAAAAGTAGAACGTAAAAGGCTCTTAGCATGGGATGTGACAACAACATGAAATATGAGATCCCTTCCCTTCGTTCTACACACAATAAGTGTACTAGATGTATCTACTGCATTTCTACTACTTTATAGATACATAGGGATACTTAGTTATGTAACTTTTATAAGCATGTATGTATAAGCATGCTCCCAAACCCAATACTATTTAGTAGAATATATATGTGCAGATTGCAATGTTCAGTTCACCCATGGTGCAATATAAAGTACACATCGTGCTATCAGATCCACTGCTTAGATTTACTTTTTGTACATAATAGCTTATAGGTTGGTGGAGGAGAGACACATTGTTGGCTATTATTATGCTTCTGCCGAGTGTATTTGTCAGTGTATGCAGTTAGTAAGTGTAAGTGTAGAATATCAGCTCACACACAACAACTAAGCGAACTTTATCTCTATCTCCCCGTTTTTTCTCTTTTTTTCTCGATTTTATTTTGTATTGTAGTAACTTGCGTAGCTTTTTGCCTTCATTTTCTTCCAGCAACCCAACCAGCCAGAAGTGTGCGATACTTGAACAGTTTCAACACTTACACTCTTAACAAGATCTCTGCAAATCCATACTGTTTTATATATCTGCAGTACTTACTATATCATTATATTATAAAAACTCAGTCCACAATTCAATGCTATTTTTTGCCGTTGCATTTACATGGTCTACCATTTTCACGTCAAACTGCAAATAGCAAAATTTCACGTTGCGGTCGAAGGACAAATATATGCGCATGAATTATATTTTGTAGGTAATAATTGTGTACAGGTAGTTGAGTTTTTAGTTCTGTTAAATAAGTTTAAAGAAAGTTGTAGTTAATAAATTTGGATTATGTATTTTAAAGGGAATTTAATGTCTGTCTGTTGTTTCTTCAATAGAGACAGAATTCAAAACTAAAAAGTTGGTAAAGTTTGAAATGTACTCTCCAAAATTAATGGATGGTCCCTTGTGTATTGTGTCAGGTGCGCTTTGTGTGTTTTGTGACGTAGCTACAGAGATAGTAGCTTTGGCATTGGTATATTGGAGGAAATGGAGTACGTTCACTGTAGGAAATAGAGAAATCAGATTCAAGTTGAGCTTGGAAAGTATTTGAGATTCGAACAAGGTATTCTTACTTAGTTTCATGATACAATACACACAATGGTTGCTTTGGACGAGGACGCGTTACATGAAAATGTGATATATTTATTATATTGAGCTATTTTGTTAACTGTAAGCTTATACGTCCTATCGTCCCACTCCCACCTTACCACCACAACAGCATACGACAACTGCCACACCAAGAAAGGCAATACAGAAAGCAGCAAAAGCGAAAAGTAAATAGAGCAGTGTACATTGTACATACACTACACTACACATAGAACAGCAAAGCAAAAATCTAGCCAAAGAATGTGAGAATAGGTATACAGGAAAAGAAGTACGGAGAAAGAGAAAAGCGTTGGCTGTGCTGCGTTTCAAGTGAAGTGGGGCTTGACTTTCGCGTCTCGGCTTGTTTCTCTTGTTCCACAAATTCAATATGAAATCTGAAAATGTTTTGCTTGAATTTCTATTGACTTTTCCACTTTATTATGTGTGGACTGATGCAGGAAGCTCCTATCGCCTTTCCAAAGTCTCATCCACTTTCCTCGACTTTTTCCATTTTATAGCTTTTTGACAGATGAGAATAAGGATTGATCTCGTTTCCACTTACAGCTAAACCACCGAGATATATATTCCTTTGCACTTCCACACACACACACCTATCTACTTACATACAACTCTATACCTACGCATAACTCAATTTCTAATACTTACACTCTGTTTTTCTCCCAGGTCTTTTTTATACATATTTTACACAATACTATACACACACCTTTACGCGTAGTGTGTACACAAACGCACAACTCTGCTTTTAAAAATACAGTTGTATTGCATTGAAACGCACTTTGTATATAGTACTTGTATAAATATACCTGACACGAGCAGCAGACGAGTCGTCCTGTAAAATATTTATTTCAGTACGATTGTAGTTGTAGGTGCTCTTGGTAAAGCATATCAATAAATACTGAAGGTATTTATGGTAGGAAGTAGGTACGATATTAGTTGCTACCTTGTCATAGGCAGAAGGCAATATCTTACATATCAAATGCTCATTTTTAGTTTTTGTAGGCAGGAAAGTTTATTTAATTAGAATTAGTTGGTTGGTTTGTAATGTTTTACTAATGGAATTTAAAAGACTGATAAATATGCACATAAATATTATGCTTATTTACATAGGAAGGTATG
>JAQFYB010005033.1:0-14869 GCA_034694085.1 Pogonognathellus longicornis | reverse complement strand
GATAGGTATATCCCTTTAATTAAAAAACGCATATACACATATAGGCACTACATAGAAACACCTACACAAACAAAGAGAAATGATAATTCTGTCTGTTTTCTATGTGTATCTGTTCCAGATAGGTCTCTTTTGCAGTTTGTTTGTAGTCAAGTTTATGAGAGAAGTGGAAGTGGCACGGAGGTAAAAAGCTTAAAAGCTATATACATACTTACGTAACTATAACTAACTACCAGAAAGCATGTTGCGCTTGTTGTTTCCACATGGTTAACGCAGTGAAAAATGCAATGATTTTTACAAGCCGCTAATAAAATTTTCAGTTGAAAAACTCACTCAGTTATTTGTGTTCTTATAGGACAATACCATTTTAATACCATTGTAAAGATTCATGATGGCAGATGCCTATGTATTAGCAGAATGAAAATTGCTTTCACTGAACTTATAGTTTGATCTCATTAGTTTAGCTAGTTCCACTACAACTTTTTTAATGTGAATTGTATCCACATGTACTTTGTATACTTTATAAGTATAGGTACTTATTAAAATAACATCAAAAACTTAATAAATAAATGTAATTCGTAATGAAATAGATCATTCTACACGCAGATACTTTATTTGTTAATTTTTATGTAAGCCTATGGCTGGGGTTTAGATTTAGAAGGTATCACTTTTCAGCAGGGGAATGGAATAGTAGAGGTGAATGGATCGAGTAAAGGTATGATGTAAGTACCCGTAGTTTGCTTTATTGAGGCAGTAGGTGAGGAAATGTATAAGGTGTAGGTCTGTGTCGGATCTGTTCGGTTGATTGTATCTGTGCAGAAAATGAGAAGTGGGATGCCATATATATAAACATTAGTACCCACCTAAACAAATACACCACCCAGCTTGAACTGATATTTACATACGGGTTATATTGCACACTACATAAAATGTTAACATAGAGTAGAGGGACTTGACTAGACGAAACAGCATGTGATGCACTGTGACTGTGATGTAATGCAACAAACGCTGCTTTTCCTGCATCGTCTCTATCTCTGTATAAGTAATGCTATACATTATGTTATGTTATGTGTAAGTATTGCAAGAATTTTGTCGTTTACACAGCCAGCAACGCATTCTGTAGATAGACGTGAAATCTCGTGCTCTTTGGCTATACATCTATGTATATACACATAATATGTGTACATAATATACAAACCTACACATAAGTAATGCTCTATAAACTTGCTCAACTTTCCTCTTAAAAGACCACAAGCAAATTCTATCTGCTTTTACTAAAGGAAATAACACAATATGAAATTATATTGCTGTGCATTGCCCATACTGTTGTGATATAAACGTGTGAAGGTATACCTTGTGTGTGTGTGGCACTGGTACACAAAACTTGCAATGTATAAGAGTAAGTCAGGCTGTGTGGTATTAAGTGTATTCCGGCGACAGCACAAGTATAAAGGCTACCTACGTACTACGTAGCGCTTAAATTGTAGTGTGCAAAATATACTAATCTACTAGAAAGTTATATACTAGTGTGTGTGTGTATATACATACATACGACGTAGCCTGGAGAGATACAGATAGTACGTATAAGGCAAAAATTTCCGACTTCACCGGATAGAATCCGAGTAGAACCGATTTTGGTAGTTACTCGTTGCCGGGCAAATCGCGCAAGTGCTTCAAACGACGAACCAGTGTCGGCTTAGAGAGAATTTCTGCGATACGGGTAAAATAGTGAGTTGAGAAAGCGATAGAATGGAATGGGGAAACTTGGGCTAGCTTAGAAAGCTTACGCCTTGTATGTAAGTATGTGTGTTACTATTGGCATGGTTTTGTCATAGTGAAAGTTCATACACAGCATGTTCATGTTGAAAATACTATACTCCGTACCTTACACACATAGACTCCTCGTATTCCTGCTGTGCCATCGTCCGCAATATTTTTTCGGCTTCCGCTCCGTATTTCCAACATGATGATTTTCTCAGTCACATTCAAACGAAACTGAACTCCGTGGAATTAGTCTGCTCTACCTACTAGTTCGAGCCCCATTCACACCGTCTCTTCACTCCAATACACACGACAGTCTAACAGTCTAACCTTTCTAGTGATTCCCTTCAATACCCACATCGTCCAGTATTTTACTACGACGAATACTGACTAAAACTGAAACACCGTTCGTTACGTTCAATAAACAGCCACACCGCTACAACAACACAAGACACGTTGATTCCCTTCGTCTTCTCATAGCATAAAGCAATAGCACTAATACGAGAATAGCTCCGACTAATACAAATAAATACAACATCAATATCTCTCTCTATAACTCGTACGTACTTCAACTCAACATGCAAACAATTGATTTCTTACCTGTTCATTGTGTTGTACTCTCGTAGTTTTACACATTCACACAGAATTCAGTGTTGATACTTTAGACTTATTTATCCCCGTCAAATAATCTCTTAACCAGGTCAGGCCAGGTGGTGTATATCAATCACCGTATGTTCCTGTTCCACATAAACAAAAATCATTAACACTGAAAAAACTCTGAGCACTGGGGCTTTACATTAAACTGTCTCCTTTAAAACACACACAAATAATTCCTACAATCCTACTATGGACACCAAACAACGGAATGTGAAAATCGTGCAAACCACTTTCCTATTCAACATTTTCCACTGACACAAGGAATAAAGGCAAAAGGTAAACAAACTTCTGTATAAACACAATCATTCATAATTCTATATATAAATTCCTCTACATTATATATCCTACCTACCTGTTCATTTAACATACAAAACGCTCTCAAGTACTGTATGCATACATTGTATGTTGAATAGACAGCAAATAATCCTAATCTAACTCTAATAAGTGAACAAGAAAATAATTGAATGTTCTATAGAATTAAGTATAGAATACATAGTGAATATCTGAGTCTGTACATGTCTAAAGACTAAAGTGAGATAGTTTGTGTTGGGTCGTGTACAGTAAAGTACTTTGCTCTCGTTGTTGTCCTCATTAGCGATGTAAAAGTGAAAGTAAGCTAAGAAACAAAAACTGTTATGGCCAGAGATAAACGTATGCAGACTAATATCTCACGTTGTTATGTAATGGGATACCACACTAGCTAATGCACTTTGTATTCTTGCCTTGGTCGTCCTCCTTGTCATTACCATCAACATTATCATTACTATCATCACTTTGAAGAGTGGTGTAGTGGTGGTGTGTGTTGTATATGTGTGTCGTGTTTCTAGCTCCATTGTTTCCTCCTCAATCCTCAATAATATACTAAATACATACTTCCACTGTACAACACAACAGACATACACCACCAGCCCATTCAGTGTGCTTTGTGTGTGTGGTGTGATATGCTATGGTTGTAGTATGGTGATGTCATAGTCATGCTGTTGAATATCACAAATACCTAAGTGAGTGACTACATTTCTACCTTAAAGCATATTATTATTATTATTATGTACATTATCCTTGCTGTTGCGACAGCACACGTAGTTTCATCAAATAAAGCGGGTACTTATATATAACAAACGAAATATGTATGAACACCCACTATGCAGAAGTTCATGTTTCTATGTGTATACATATTATAGTAGCTAAGGAATAGTAGTTTTTAGATATTACACGCAGGTCTTGTCACAGCTCTACAGACAAACAGTATAAGACTGAGATGGTTGTTTTACAAGGTATGTACTTCGTGTATGTGCTGGAGGTATGTGTATTGTCCGTTACGGCTGTACGCACGTACAACAACCATATAGCATGGAACAAGTTAAGCTTTCACTTTCATTTCCCTTTCACTGCTTTCAGCCGACGACAGCTGCAAGTGACTGTCTCTAGTAAAGTCCAATGTCCACCACACAGCACATCTGATTGTGTGCGGTCACCTTGGTAAACATTGGCTATTTCATGGTACGTACATACTATATCTAAATGTATGTACATACATAGTACACACTCGACGTATTGGTACTGTGTGTCATAGAATGTTAAAATACTCTATAGTAGCAGTGTGCAGTACCTACAATTAATTCACTAATATTGAATTGGTCGTGTTTTTGAGAGAGAGGAAATGCATAGCAATTGGTTTTGCTTGCACTCAATTACTTGAAGTAGTTTCATGTAGGATTCAGCAGAGCACACGATCCTTGTTTTGGATGGGTTCTCATATTATTCTTTTGCAGTATTGTTATAGAGGAAATAGAGTTATTGGCATGGAGGAAAGAACCCTATAGGTTTAATGCAATTCAATATGTATCTAGAGTGTAGAGAAACAGTAATATAATGTTAATGATGTATAGTAAATGCTACAATAGAGTATGTAAGAGTGTGTGTTCCAGGCAACTTGAACAAAAAAACTTTTTCTAGCTTTCTATGGTTGGATACAATGTTATATTGTAAATATATAAGGGTATGGGCAACACATCGTGGGCTATTAAAAGTTACTACTTTTTACAGCCGGTTTGAAAAATAAATGCTACACAGATACCGCACAGTGTATCAGTGTCTATATAATATGTGAGTACGATGTAGGTATCTAGGTAAGTATTATATTTTGGAAAACTATTATACGTGTAGGTGTATGCAGGTACATAATATGTTATAAACTACTCAGTCAGTGTAGAAGGCTCTATAACGAAAATTATTTACTGTGAAACTATGATGATATAACTATGTACGCAGCACGTTGCAACTAAATGCAAGTGAATAACAATCTACACTTTCGTGTTTAGTATATAGTGGGAGTATTATAAAGAGAGATTGTACTGAGAGATTATTTTGGTGGGTCTATAATGTATATATGCACTTGCAGTTGAGTTTTTGTTGTTCGTTTGGTATATCTAGGGTTAAAATCTATCTCAATAGTAATATTTCAATTGCAACGACGGAGATTTTCAGAGCAAGTGCTAGTGAGTTGAGTGTATAGAAAGTAACGAGAAAGCATTTCTCTGTAGGTGAAAGCATTTACATGTAGCATTAGCTGTTTGATATTCTTTTGTATGACAAGTTTAGACTACTGCGAAAATGAACGTTAAGGTACTTGTACTTGTATGTTTACCTAGCGCTAGTCTAGTTGAAGTAAATCTGTAGTGTGTAGGAATATACATACACGATATATATCAGCAAAAATCATATTACGATGAATTACGAATGTAGGTATGTGTTAAATAAATATGCACCACATTAATTCACTACATTCACAATTTATGTACAGTATTATTATGTGTAGCAAGTACATACGAATGGCAAGCAGCGCATTTATATAGTTGTAGGGTACTAAGATAGACTAAGTAACTAAGGTATATTAATTTGCTATTGAACTGACAAGAACTGCTATTAAGTACATTTTACTACACCTGACATATGCTTAATGCTAAACAAATGGACAAAAGAAACCAAGAACAGGAAACTGAATTGAAACACTTGCACTTAGTTGCTTTGCTTTGACTGACACGCAGTCTGGAAAGTATACGGGTGACGGCATTTGCAAAACAAGTATAAACAAACTTTCATATTTATGAATAAAAGGTAGGGTAGGCAGAAAACGATTTGAATGTAAATGTCATATAGTATTATAGTGTAGGTATGCACGTACCAGCAGGAGACATTGTGCTATTTTAATAAGTAGGTACCACAATCTTCACAATTCAACGTGTAATCTACTACTGCTTTATGAGTTTATTGTTGTATACACGTGTATGCTGCATATAATACACAAGCATGATCGATTGGAATTGTAATCTCATTCTTTTACGTTGTTAGAATTTGAATTTTTATGTTTTAGATGATTTCTTCTACAATTAAAATTTAACATTAGGTAAACGAAAAGTGTACCAAAAAAAACAGTTTGAAATATTTATCGCATACGCATACTACTGAACAGAATGTAATTGTTAATGATTCTTTTTCAGTGTGGTATAGGGAATCATGTAGTATTGTTTTGTTATTATAGAAAAGAATCGTATAGAATCTTATTCAAAATCTAAGGGATTGTATTTAATAAATTCCTGATCGAAGAAAGAAACGCTGACAATGATTGTATTGTAGTGTAGCGATGTGTTAAACGTAACTAAACATCTCTTCTTGTCCTAACGTACGCACGTAGTTGATATTACAATAAAATATGAATCGCTTTTTAGAAAACCGCAATTGAGACTGAGGGAAAGAAATACAAATCAAAAAGAAAAGGAAGAGTCGTAAGAATGGATGGTGATGAGATTCTTGTTTAGAGTAGGGGAAGAATTGTCGTAAATCAAATAAGAGTCTATGTAAGACAAGTTGGATTACTTCTGGTTGTATCTATCTATGCGTTTATAAGATTGTGACTCTAGTTAGGCATTTCTTCACGTGTTTATCGCCAAGAAAATCTATAGAGATAGCTTAATGGTTCTGATATGCGTCAGTGCGAAACACATACATCCATCTATATTTAGTTGTATTACAGTCATAAATATTCAGTACGCTCATAGTCGTAGTGGTGATGCGTAGAGACGATAGTAAGAAATAATCAAAGCAAAATGAAGACCATTAAGACTTGTATCTATCTGTGTAGCGTAGGCCACAATTCACAACATATCTAATAATGTTTCTGTCGAACTCATCGTGCTATAGTAGTAAGTAGACCAGAAAGAGACAGAGAGAGAGAGAGAGACTGGAGATAAAAGACGAACTGATGCTCTCCAAGTGTAGCACATTTCCCGTTCTGTATCTATTTTCTCAGTAGGAATACCCGTTTCACCACCCTGTTATATATTATACTAGAGTCTGGAGCCTGAAGAAAGTCTCACTATACGAAGACAAGCCACAATTCTATTTTCGAGGTTTGTATCATATAATATGTCTTACAGTCTGCTTTGACGTGGAAAGCGTCGGCTTCGTTAGTTCACTTCAGTTGATTTCACATTTCGGTTTCTAGCGTTTCTACTCCTAGGATATTTGCTTCTTCGTCTTAACTTTAACGTATATTGTGTTTGACCAAATGGTTTATACTGACATCGAATGGGAGATACATGTTTGTGAAACCAACAGAAAAGGTGGGTAGCTGCTTATGGAATTGTTTAGCTGATGCAGTGATAAATGTAGGTTGCTGAATTCATTCATACGAATACACACAGTGCAGCACAACTTTACTCAAATAAAACGGCTTAGCTAGAATAAATACCAACTTGATATATTTTTATATGATTCTATCTGTATATACTTATAATATATGAGAATAAACTTGCGTATAATATTGTCTGCTCAAACTCGGGCAAGAAACTGAAACTATTTTTGGACCACGTACATACACTAATACTGGAACAGTGTAATACAAATAGCAAATATAGTGAAACAACTAAAGAATACCAAACTATGGTTGCACTAGTATACTTATTATTACATAGTGTAGGAACTACCTATGTAGCATTGGAGATTTTTTTAAGCATTGAGCGACAAACTTTCTATGCTGGATGATTTATTTAGAGAAAGAGATTTAGCGATTGTATTAATCATTGTCAAATTACACTTGTGATTGCATATATGCACGCCTATTTTCGTCCAATAGTATTTGTATAACAAACGACTAATTCTCTGATAGTAGTTTTAGAATAGTCTAAATATAGCTTCAGGGATTTACTAGCTATGTTGTATTTATTAGTAGCAAATACTTTGTAAGGATTGATAATGATGTATAGGGAGGTATAGGTGTGTATATGCTATACATATGTGATGCATGCTGTACTACGTAAATTAGGACATTGGGAGATTCTACTCACAATTATTCACTAAGAAAGTTGCAATACAGGGTGGTGCGTATCTAAGGTAGGGAACCAGTTTGCTATGTTCCATGAGTTGCGGAACATTAAGCGATTTTACATTGATTTGACACTTAATTGATGCATTTACATCCACATTTGATTGTATTATGACCGTTTGAAAAAAAATCGGGGAAATTTCATCTTTCTGACTAGCAGTAACTATTAAACTACTACTAATTAAAAAACCTGCGAGGGATGAAGAACGATGGTTCATATATTGATGCATAATGCTAATCTTATCAATTATGAGTGTTGGGTATTATCAATCAATATTATGTCAATATTAAGGCAAGATGAAATTTTCCCGTTTTTTTCAAACTTTCATATAACAGTCAAATGTGAATATAAATGCACAAATAAAGTTTCAAATCAATGTAGAATCGCTTGATATTTCGATTGATATAAGGGTTGATGTTCCGCAATATCTGGAACATAGCAAACTGGTACCCCACATTGGTTACGTACCACCCTGTACAATCTTACATTACTATTACTTACAGACACATTGACACATCAGATGTTTGTGCCACGTGGGTGTGAGTTTTCCCCTTCTGGGGAAAAATGCTTTTGGAAACTGGATTTTTCTCTTTTCAAACGTTTTAAGGGTTTTAGGGGACATGAATCCCGGGAATCGAACCCTACGAGAGCAAAAGTGTCACGTTGATTGAACAGCGGGTGACCTCCATTCCATTAAACGTTAAAGTTATACTTAAAATTACAATTTATGCAAGTTTTAATAGGTGGCCCACTACAAATTGCTCTACATACTTTCTTCTTCAGAATACGCCTTATTAGTAACGAAAGTTATGTTAATAAACTCAAATTGTAGCATTGAATTTCTGGAAAATTTTTGCAGCGCATTTGAGCAAGTAGATTGCAATACATTAAGTACAATAAAGAACATGAGCTTCGATTTGTTTCCTTTTTGATTGTTCGTCCGTTGATTATAGGACTATGAAGAGATTCATGGAAAGTTGAACAAAAGTGTTAGTGAATACACGTGTACTAGAGTTTCTGTGAGATACTTACGTAGGAGTTGGAGTGACTGTAAGAATCCCATTGTACTATTACACAATTCACGTCTCTCGGACTGAATCGACTAGCACCACCATGCCATGTGTTCATTTTTCACTTGAGTTTGAATGACGTATGAATTTGTGTAGCTTAACTATTGCTTAGGATTGCCTAGTGGTGTATCGTGGAGCTTATAATTGCATAGCGGTATATCGTGGAGCTTTATGTTGTATTTTAAATTGGAAATGGTAAAAAATCAATGTGTATTCCCAGTGTAGCAAGCCATAAAATGGGTGTTGTATAGTTAGCAGATTTTTTTTTATCTTTTTATATGTCCGGGTGCCTTTACACTACATGTATTTGTGTTATGTGTATGTAATTCCGTTGGCTGAATAGTTTTGGTACAGAGCCGAAGAAGAAATAAGCCCAGAGAAAGTTCACTAACCTCATCGTCTGCCCAAATCTGTTGCATTCCTCTCGCAGGAACTCTCCATGCTTCTCCTTGCCCTGTTTTCTTTGTAGATCATAACTTTCTCAGCCTGTCTGCTACACTGCATTTCCATACTCACTTTGCTTTGTTTCACTTTACTTTCAGAATCGTTGTCGTCATTGTCTTACTTTCTCTTCCCATGTTCCACTCTACTCATTCAGTAAGTTATTGAGCCTTCCTTTCCACATTATTTCTTTCTAACCTACATTCGAATGAGCGCCCTTTCGGCCTGTTTTCTACTCACATTTACTAATTTTATTACCAATGAAGCTTTCCGGTACACAAAAGACACCATCTTAATGATCCACCTGTCTTATTCTTATTTATATGACCCATTATCCCATTCTTGTGTCGCTTCACAAATGTTTCAAGTATACAACACATTCCTAAGTGCCTATATGCATACATATTTATCCCTAGGTAAGTGCATTGTTTGGCAGAAATCGTAAAAAATTAAGCCCTGTCTGTGCCACATGAAAATAGTTTTTGCACAGAATTATTAATGTGTACAGTGTTCTTTTCAATGTACTATGTACCTATACCTAATATACATTTAATATGATCCAGCAATAAATATTAGTCAAATGAATTTTATGAACGTAACGTCATTTTATGAGAGAAAGATCGTAATTCGCAATATAAAACAATTTCCCACCTCAGATTAATTCTACGTACTTCTCTCGATGGATACCTCATTTCAAGCTGCTTGATTGCATTAGGGCGGTAAGAATTGTGAAACACCTACCCTTAACTCTATCTAAGTACAATTAAAAGGACCAAGCTGACATAATATTTTATAGTATTATAATATTGTATTGCACTTGTTTTTATTTAGTATAAACCTTCATAAACATCAAATAATCCTATTATAAACTTTCAACACTAAAACAGAGAAATGAAAGATGTTGTGTACTTTAGTATAAATTGTGTTATAAAGTAAGCGAATCATTGAAAGTCTGCCGATAATAAATTACAGTATCAACAAATCACAAGCAGACAGAGATTACATTGAATTTTTACATTACATTGCTTTCTCTTTTGCTGTTATTCAATTGTAAGTCTAAGTTGTAGAAAAGTATATATTTGTGTAGAACGTGATCTTACATCCGTTCTGCGTACTATACTTATATTGATCATACATGCCATTTAACATGCAATTTATTTGCATAGAGAACTAAAGCAGTCATGAAATTTAATGATTCACATTTGATGTCGTTGTTTGCCCACAGGAAATAAATTCAAGAGGAAAAATCTTACCAAGACTGGGTTGTAAAGCAGCAGCCAGAAGAACAAAGGAGTATCTGAGAAAGCGATGATTCCTTTCACATCGTCAATGCTGTGCAGCAGGACTGGTCGAAATTCGATTCGTCGATTGTGCATCATAGAGCCTCCGGTAAGCCCATTATTTCTTCACAACCTCCACCCAGACAAATAGCATCCACTATAATATAGACACATTGACTACAGCTGGCAGTCTAACTAACACCTTACCTGAATGCTATACATAAACGGAAGAAATAGACTTTCCTTCCTAATAAGCTGCCATGTAGTCAAAACAGTTGGCTGTAGCTTCGGATCACTTTAACCTGTCGTGTTCCTGTCTATCCAATTTGTCTTTCAACTGCTTTGTACTTATTTACTTCAAGACTTCAACCGAGTCACCAACTACCCACTAACTAGCAACAAACTATAAAGACGCACTTTCTCAGGAAAAATGAAACATTCGAACGATGGGAAGATACTTACGTTAACAAATCTAAGCTCTTCTGCTAACCTTACCATGTCATTAAGGGAAACACTCGCTCAGCAGGAAATCTCACTTCAAACGCATCACTTTGTGAAACACAGATTTATTTTATCATACAAGTACTAGAGTTGAACGGAAAATACTCATCAATTCTATAAATAAATAGGTGGAAACAATAATTGGAAGCATTCAAGGGAAAGTCACAATCTTGTTGTTGTTAGGCTTAATCTGACTCTGACTTACTTCGCTCACTCAGTGGTTTTTCTGAATGTCTTTTGCTCTTCACGGTTGTCATCATTAGCTATTATAAATAACATTATCAACAATGACATCAATCACCTTTCATTTTGTCAGTAAGTCCTTCCAGTATTTATAATTTATAAGCTTCAGAAGACAAAGATTCGTTATATTAGTATAATGTATTTATTTATATTCAGAAAATGTGGCAAAGGATATGAACGATATTTTCTGTATACCTATATAACAAGGGCTTGGTAATTAATAGTATGTATCTCTGTGTGCAATGACTAATGATAGTTAAACCCATGAAGCAAATCATTTAAAATGCTTCAAACGTGCTAAAGGGATTATTCAATCGATTTCTCTTACCAAACTATCAAAACCAAACTATTATTTGCTACTTTAGTCTTAGCATTGTTAAATCGGCACAAATAGTGTGGTAACAACAAGGGTAAATACTTATAACTTACTTCTACGTACTATATAATACAATTGTCAATTCCATCTCACTTACTTTTACCAATATTAATGCTTGCTAAACTACACTTAATCAACCTTTGTTTTGAAGACATTTTTGTGACTAATAAGACTAAATCACAAAAAATGTCTTCAATACAAATTATCAGAGGTTGGAAAAGCCTTTACAGTGTTATACAACCCTTTGTTCTTGGAATCTGCTATATTATGTTTATATATTATTATGATATTTTTGTAGAAGCACAACTCGACTAGGGGTTAAAGCAATTGCATCATTCATTAAAAAACTGTTAAAACAAAGTAAAAATGTAACGCAAGTGTCAGACACACAGATTCTATACCATTTATTATTTGAGTGGCCTCTGCGACTGGATTTTCAAAGATAACCGAAATTTCTGACCTTCCTTTGGATACCAGTAGCATATAAAAAGGCTTGAAATAATTATTATTCCGATATCGCATTATTCTGAATAAGGACAAACAGATAGGTTATTTCAGTAAAGTAGCTGATTTAATACTACACAGGTATATACAGATAGTGTATGTACAGGGTGTCCCATTCATTGGTTACGCTATTTAATACATGGGTAGTCCTTGGACTACTCATGTATTCACCTTTTTTCGCTCTGTTTTGCCTGTTGAAATTTGAAATTCGCTGGCCTCCGAGGCCAGCGAATTTCAAATTGCATCAGGCAAAACAAAGCGAAAGGACTACCCATGTATTAAATAGCGCAACTCAGGAGTGGTAACACGGTATTATTATAAAGTACAATGATACATGGAGGTCAATAAAAAGCTTGTACAGCATTTCTTTTTCTGCTTTGCCCATCATTTTATATATAAATAATCTAACGAACACAAAGCACTTTATTAATGTAACCATCGGGTATGCCATTATTTTCAAATTAAATGAATAAAAATTAGTTTCTTGAGAAATGACGTAGCGTGTGGTATACAGCGAGCCAAAAGTTAGCAAACAAAAAGCACTGTCTTTTTATTAAAATAACTTGGCATGCTTTTTGCACCCTAAAATAGGCACTCTCATACCCTATACATATGCATAGCTTTATGGTAGTAGGTAAATATACCCAAACTGAAAAGTGGAAAAATGCTTTGTTTCTTTGTATTATTCCATCTAACCAAGTTGAATGGTTTGCTGTGGAAGCGAGCAATAACCCAAACACGAGAGAGAATAATATCATCTAGGATAATAAAGTTTGGTTACATTCAGCATGAATATATTCAACTACATATACATAGCTGCTATAATTATGATATATACATAGAATACATTAGATCCTTTGTACCTAAGTACTTTTGTAGTGACGTGTACACTGTGCCTAACAACTGGAATACCTACGTACTGTTTGATAGGACGATAGTACGGATGCTGGCGGAAATGTTATTATATATTCTCAGTTGAGTAGTTACCTGGCTACAGAGTAGAGACTACCTATAAATGTGATTGTAAATCAAAGAGGAAAGTTTGCCGTTGCTGGGAAGTTCTCATTATCATCGCTTCATATCACAGTGAGTTAGTTAGTGAAAGTACTTTATTTAGTTCATTAAGCCTTGACTTGACTCGCAATACGACTTTTTATTACTGCAGAGAATTTTTGTGTTTGTGCTGTTATGACAGACAAAGTAATGCCCGGATGAAATGAGAACACAAGACAAACAAATATACTTTTCACAGAGAAATATATTTACTGCTACTGCCACTCCTCACATACATAACTATACATACATGTATAAAACACACACTAACATACGCAGTTAGCTAAAGCTATGTACAATAATACTAGGTAGGTATACACTAAGTATACGGATATGTGGTACTGGTACATAGGTATCTGTAAAGAGAAATTGTGGAATCGTTTTAAGTGATGTGTACAAGGTATATAACAGGTACGTGAGTTGTCGTTGCCATAATGGAGAAGTGAAGAAAGCTAAGAGCATGAAAAGTGATGACTTCTTTCCTTTGCTTTCCAAACCAGTCAACTCTTTCTCTCTTCCTTTCAGCACCACTTCGTCAGTCCTCCTCGTTTCCCATGGCAAACGGCTCCAGTCGCCCGAGTGTGCGTCTCTCTACTCAATATATTTTATATGCAATTTTTATTTTATTTCTATATTCCCTCTGTAGTACTTACTTCCCTGGTTTTGCGTCACAAACGACTAGTACAACTCTCCTAAAGCCTAAAGAGAGATTAGGTTGCCAGGTTCTTCATTTCCTCTTAGCACTAATTGAGCGTACATGTGTAGGTAGCTCCTGCGTCCGTTTCTGACTCAGTTGAGTTCACTTCACACTCCAAAGCATGTCGACTAATCTCTGAAATGTACTACAATTTATGCAATGTCTGCTGTAGATCTAGGCTGTAGGTGTGCGTTTAAGTCGGATAGCAACGTAATTGTAATGTAAACCAAATTCAAACAACCATACACTAATGTGTAAGTAATTTACCTAGGTAGTTCTAACGCAATAATATTCAACTAACAAAATTATTGTAACTATGTGCATACTAGTATGTGTCTGTTTGATATGAATGCATTTCGGTAGATATTTAACTTATATTATAACCTAGTATTTTAATTTTGCAGTACAAAATTTGGCATAATATGAATAACGTTAAACTGACTTTGGTCAGCCGCAGGCTACTTTCTGTTTATTCAGTTTTGGTACTAACATTAAGTAATTTGTCACGTAAGTAACTCATTACAATTTTACTGGTTTTCAAACTCTCTTTTACTAGTATATATATGATTATTTAATCAAAATATTTCACATACATGAATGAACATTAGTTATGTACAGGGATAATGTATTCAAATAAATTAATAATTAAATGTACATAATTGCAAACAGATTGAGTTAATTAATAGGCAATAGAAAAAAGTCTGTGATCCTTTTCAAAACTATACATTTGTAGATAATAGGTCACACACTTAAAATAAACTTAAATTCAAAATATTTTCTTAAACTGAGACCTGATATTCTAAACATGAGAATATAATGACACTTATCACAACGTAACACAAAAGACATTACAGTGAATTCCAGAGGTAAAAAACTAAACCAAATTCTCTCCGATAGTGAATTAT
>JAQFYB010005032.1:0-14869 GCA_034694085.1 Pogonognathellus longicornis | reverse complement strand
ATCTGATCTGAATCATAATCCTACGAACGAACAAAATCTGATGAACATTTAGAGTTAAATCCTGAATCTGGTGGAATGTGATTTTGATTATGATTTACATTAAGAATTAAATCAGATTTTAGCTACATTTGTTTATAGTTATAATTAAGCGTAATCTAACTGTAAGTCATAATCTTCAAATCATAATCAGAATTTCCGAACTCTATTCAAGCCTTTACTTGTTCCTGGACCTGATTCCCAAAAAAATTTGTTTGGATTTCTTGGCTGTTTCCCAAAATCCAGCCACACCCCCTTCGGAGGCGCGGCTGGATTTCCTGGGCTTTCTCATATTTCCTGGTGGTTCTCCGCCAGATTTCCTAAGTATGGACAATCCCCGCATCCACTAATTCCAGCCCTCCAGTTGATTCCATTAACTTGTTAAATACTAGTTAATGCCATAACATTTGAATACCATTTTAGAGCACGGCAATAACCTTATAATGCCAGTTTAAGATCCATTCACGTCCGTTCAGCAAGACAAAGTCGCGTGATTTTTACTACAACTATAGCCTGCCTTACCAGCTCACCCTGTGACAAACCAATCACTTTAAGTGCTCTTTCACAATGTCAAAGAGGTTTGGTAATGTAATTGGTTTGCCAATATAGAGTGAGCAGGCAAGGCAGGCTGTTGTGGTTTTAGTAAACACAGTGGATTTCGTCTACCTGAATGGACGTGGGTCCATTGTCATAGGTAAAAGGGTACAACTAATTACGGTATCGAAATACCAACCCTGCCTATTAATTATATACAGACAACAGGTAGTCATACACATGTTTCCTGCAGTATCAACTGCTTATATCGTGTAGAAAATAAAGGCTTCCTCGTTGCGAGTCAATTTATACAATATGCCACGTTATCATGAAAAGTAAATTTTACCAGAATCATTTGATCTGGGTTTTAGGGAAGGAATTTAGCTTATGCTATTTGTTTGCATACTGATCGGTGTCTCAAAGCAATTGCACTGATTTTATGAAATTTTATTACAAGAACACAAAACGTATGTATTTACATAATTTTGTAAGCTGCATTAGTAATTAGGTATGTAGTTGTACTAAATCATTATATTTATTTTATTAGAAATCAAAATGAGTAAAAATAATTCGGTGGTTAAATTATAACCTCATTACAGGGGAATAGAAATTGTGAGTAAATCTTCTTCGTACAAGTAACAACAGTGGTATTAATTTTACATATTTTGCCAACACTATATGTCGCAATTATTTATAGCACTCAATCTTTTGTAATTAGATTAAACGCATATATTGGGGCTATTACAGAATATTTAAATGGTTTAAAAATTCAGAGTTTGCAATTTTGTGAATTGTGAACGGAATGGAGTGATTTCAATTACTTAGCATGAGGGACTTGGAAGCTACAAAGTGGGCGGTGCTAAATACTAACCCGTAAAAGTATTAGATCGAGCTGTCCTGTAAAAATTATGCAGAACGGGGTACTAAAAACTAAACTGACCTACCTATTACTACATTCGTTTATTTTCTTACGCTTTAATATAATTTAGGTATCACGAAGTTTCATTCTTATAGAATTAAATTGAAATAATACAAATTCCGTAAAAGAAATAATTTTTTACTGCAAACTGTGAGACGTGGACAGAATTTTATAATAGTATCTTTTACTACCACATGACGAAGATGTACAAACTTTTATTTCTCAATTACATCATATAATGAGAATGTGATTTTGCAAAAAGAACACCTGATTCGTGTCGTATCTAAGAACTATAATTTAACGAAAACTGGTACTTTAATTTCAAAAAAAAAAACATGATAATTTTTCTTAAACTTAGCGACTCCAATTTCAATTAATTACTGAGTCAGTTTAAATAATAATTACTTTGAAAAACATCAAAATAGCGACTAATTACGCTTCTTCTTCCTCCTCCTCTTCTTCAGCTTCCAAAGCCTCTTCCTCGCCACCTTCTCCATCTTCTGCCCCTGCAGCTGTTTTTTCTTCATCTTCGTCCTCTTGGTCCTGTTCTTCATCTTCTTCCTCTTCAACCACTACCACCGATTCGTCTTCCTCACCCTCCTCACTGTAAATCATCATTTAGATATCAATAAATGAATTCATGTAACAATTATACGTTTTCACATTGTTTATATTTACATAACTGATTTAATAATGGAGAAATAAAACTTGATTGTTACCTTCCTTCTTCATCCACACCGTTCTCGCCCTCAATGTCAGGCACCAGATAGTATTGAAGCGGATTAGGCCATAGATCATCCTTAATAACCTACAGCAACAGAAATTGATTTTTAATAATCTAACATTAAAATCCCATATAATGAGATACATATTTCCTCCTGCCCTTTGTACGAAACATCTGTGGGAAAGAGAATCTCAAAAGAAAGTACAGTACCTCTGCAATGTCATCAGATGATGGATCTCCATGATCATTCAACCAAGAGAAAAACGTTTTCGGTTCTAGGCCACGCTTACGCCTCAGTGAGATAACCTCCCTCTGTTTCTTTGATAGATCCATATTTTCTTTCCATTGAATTTCAGAACTTGTAGATTTTGGGTCTCCTGTCAAACAAAATCCCTGTTGTCATATTCCAAATTGATATTGTTTTTTGTGGCATGCAAATAAAGGATGTCACCAAATAAGGAGATATTAGTAGGGGTCAATTATTAAACCCTACTCAATAATAGCCTGGAAAATATATACAATATTCATATGCGTTGAATGTCAGGAATATGGGTCTATATTCGGGGCTTTATTTATGTGGGCATGTACTAACATTGTCATCAATCGACGCAGAGGTATCCATCACAGATAATAATGGCTAACAACAATATTATGGAGCGTAGTTGGTTTCTAGGAATTAATAATTTACGTTTTAATAAATAACAGGTAAGCTATAAAATAAAATTGTACAACTAACTACTTGTATGTAATCGAGTTCCACTGTGGTGTGTGCAATTTATATGTACACAGACAATAACTACAAGCATTGTATCGCAGGCGAATATCAGAGTTGTAGATGTATTGGGGTTATGTGGCAGAATTACTTTCATCGGTCAGAAATGATATTCAACCCCTTTGCCGATCTTTTTTTCTCGATTTCAATCCAAAATCTATTGTTTTCTACTTAGCGTTCCAAAAAAATCGGCCGTAAAAATACATCCCGACACAAGTAAAACAATAATGATCCTTGCGGCTTAAGTCAAAGAACAAAAGGTCGTAGTTTGTGCTTAATTGTGTAATATCATAAATTAAATATGAACTGACTAATCTCTTATTGGTTCTAGGCACACGCATACCTATCATTGAGTTGTATTGCATGGTAAGGCATGGTGCAAATTCTATATAACAATATTATCACTTATTGTACCGAGTACAGTTAATAAAATTAATTTTGATTTTTCACATAATTATTATTATGAACTCGAATATAACACGACTGGATATATTAAACGAACCCGGGTATAAGACGATCACTTTCGTCACAAAGTCACAACTCGTGTATAGCACGGCCTAGTTTATTACAAAACCCCTTCATAACACGACTGTTTATAATACGAATCCTTTGACCAATTTTTATGTAATAAATGCGTATTTTAAATTTTGAAGCATGGCGATTTTAATAAATAATATAATCAGAGTTTTACAAACTCCTAGCTGACGATTAAGTTCTTTGACAGATGTCTATGAAAACTACAGAATTAGATTAATAAGATTTTTTCCTACAAAAGTTTAGCTTTTGTATGTCTCCAAAAATTTTATCTCAGGTTTATTATAAACTTTCTTATATTTATGCACGAGGTGGATAATTCCTTTAACATTTTAACTTTGGGACTGGCCTATTGTATAAGGGGTTAATATTTGTTTGTCATACGGTTGACTTGGTTGGTGATTCATTGCTGTGTTATGCAAGGCTAGCAGGAGACCTTTTAAGCTTTGCTCGCTCCTCATTCTGAATATACTACAACTACATTGTCCTTTTCCCATAACTGCTCACATAATATGTCACTGTGTCAAAAATGTTTCAATGAGATTCAACAGTGGCGAAAAACGAAAACCTAATTCATTTCGGGGATCCTTTCAGGAGAAACCGTAAGCGATTAGATAAGTGTTAAGTTGGTTCAATTAAGGCTTTAGCGATTCATGCAAGTGTTTAGTCGTTTTAAATAAACGCTTTTAAGCCTTAAGCGATTCAGTTTATACGAAGGATTGATATTCTTGTACGTTGTTTTCCTACCCAAGTAAAAATCTTTGGCGTGTTATTTTACAATTTTCTCAATTACAAAAATGAGACCAGCAATTTTTTCTTCAAAACATGTCAAACTTGCCCTCTTTCGAAAACTGTATTAATAAATAGCGAAAAACCTGGTCAATCGAGGTTTGAAATGGACAAGTTTCTTTCCTTACTTACTTACTCCCCCAATGATTTAGGTTTTGGTATTTCACTCGTGTAATCCAGGGAATTATTTTAGTATGGGAACATGTAAACTGTGCATAATTTTGCTGGCTATCAAGCCCTAGTAATATTTCCTTATTCGGCAATACCATTTTGTAACAGTAACTACAAGTACATACAACTACAATATGAAATACTTTAAAATAAATACCCACCAACGGTTCCCAAATGAAACTCTTTCACAAGAACGTCATTTTCAAAAAATGGATTTTCATCAAAGAATAATTTTAGCCTGAAATCAACACAACACAATTAGCAAATTAGCAATAAAATTAACAGTGCGACTTTATATTTGTTACATTTTGTACTCTTATTTAACACTTAAAGGAAGGAGTAGTAATAAAAAATTGAAACAATAAATATAAATGTATAAATGTTGCAAAGCTATGTTTAGTAACATCTTGATTTCTTGACACTTGGCTACTATTTTAACACAATCGTTAAATACAAAATACTGTAACTTACCGATAACCGGATTTAATATCTTCGAATTCTTCAACCTCTAGCTTATGAAGAAAGTGAAGACAATCCTCTTCATCTTCATCAATCAAAAGTGAAATTTGAGGATGATTCACCATCTAAGGTTGCAAAAAAATGCATTAGGAAATAACTAAATCAGTTTTGTCACCTACCAAAAGCGTTTTATGCTGAAAGCGGTGGATTAGTAAAAGAATATTAGTGAACTGATAAAACAGCTGAAATTTTGACAACAATGCAGTGCATGGCCATCTGCGTAAGAAGATCTCAACTTGAATTTGTATACACAGCAATGAAAATGAAATGGAGGCATGGTTGGACTGAACTCTCTGCTTTTCCAATATATTATAGAGCGGCAGGACACACTTAAAACTAACACAACAGCCTCCACACAGAGCATTGGGCACACTCCACATTAACATCACATACAACAAAATGTACAGAGAGATCAAACTTACACACTCACCAAGAACTAATGTAACAGTGGAGCAAAAACACCTATGTTGATGCAATTATTATCATACAATGCCAAAATAAATAAATTCTAAATAATAAACATAAATTGAAATAAAAGATGGGTTTTTTGATACTAAGACGCATGTAAAATAGGAAAAAAGGCGACAGTAGGGTTTAGGCGCATAAAGTTAAAGTATTTAGCCGGTACCAAAGAGACGGAAAAGAGTGAAGGATGAAGGACATACCGCTGTCACCCAAAAGTTGGGAATTCTCTCAATTATTTCATTTCTTTTATCGAAGAAAGGCTTCCGCAACTTATTGAACTTTTGCTCGACCTTAAGAATTTCTTCCGATGCCTTTTCATTAAGTCCGTCGATTTCGGTTTGACAAAGGTCAATTTCCTCTAAAGCCTTCTGAGTCTCCTCATCGAATTCTTGGGCTTCTTCATCTGAACCATCGGATTCTTGCTCTACTCTCTTGATTTTACGAGGAGAAGGTCCGCTCGCAGACATCTGAAAAATAGGCGAATTATTGAACTGAGGGTTTGCACATATAAGATTTGATAGATTTGGTTTATGTACCTTCACAAGACACACGAGAATAAAAGTAAAAACTAGTGTTTGTTGAAAAACGAATTTTTCACAAGGAAGAACCGTGAAGAAGAAAACCAATCTACAAATGAGGTGAAATGTAGAATAGTTTGAGTGTGGAGAATGTAAACAAAAGACGAAAGAGTTTATTAAATGTTAGAAGTAAGTTGTAATTTATGAAACTTGTAACACTCACGGTTTTGTATAATAATATGAAATGTAGAGCACTGGAGAATGGTCTGCTGCTGCAGAGAAAGGAGCGTAAGTAACTGAATTCAAGCCAAGCTTCAACTGAAGGCGAGGGAGGGAAATGCTTTTAGCTTATTGTTGGATCTTCCACTTGGTCTGACTCTGACTTGGACTACTCACACACTCACAAGACTCACAACTTCACAAGACTCACAATACAAAATACAATCAGCTTTCCTCCACTTCACCACAGTCAGTCGGCACGGCACTCGCCACACTCGCACTCCCCAGTCCACAACACACAACACAAGCACACACAACACCGTGTTCGGATGCTCTGCACTCCACTCCGCACAACACACACACGGCTCTGTGTAAAATCATTCAATGCACTCCGGTCGTCTCACTCACTCCGTGTAGTCTTGTAGTCGTCTCGTATAGTGCAGCAGGAGCAGCAGCGTGCCCAGTCCCGTACTCCCGTCAGGCAGTCCCGTCCCAGTCTGCACAGTCTGCAGTGCAATGCAATGTGCAGCTAAAGTATGATGTGAAATCTGAATGTGACACTACTCAACTACATACAACATGATACAACTACAAACCCATCTCAATTCTCAAAGCCCACACCATATTATAGTCGTAGCCATAGTGCGGAGTGTAGAGCGGCAGCACAGCAGAAAACAGCCGATTCACCGAGTTGAGTTCCTCGAGTGAAAGAATCAAGTCCGGTCGTCGTGTGTCGTGTCTCTTGCACACTCTGCTGCTTTAGCGGAGCTTCTGCCACTGCTCTAGCTCAGTTTCTTCTTTCCCAACTCTTTGGCTCGCTGTGCGGTGCGGTGTGTGCGGAGGCCCGCTCCAGCTCCTTCCTTCCAATCCCAAACCAACGTAGCCGTAGCCTCGTGCATATTCAAGAAGCGTTCTTCGGCTCTACACTACCGACACCACATGTAACACCCCCTCCCATTCGTCCATTTAACATAGAGTCCTTCATTCCACCAATCCATACACCTCTCTCATTTCTACCCTCCGCCCACCCACACGCAGATCTATCGCTTTAGTATTCTGGCGCTAAAAGAAACCAAAAGGCGGTTGGCTGTTCCTTCTCGATTCCTATTCCTAATCTTCTTCAGATATTAATATGTATTATAATAATAATTTGTTTACAACACATACATAGATACATAATCATATTATTGTACAAACCTAGCTATAACTCCAAGCTCAACAGCAGAAATAATAATCAGAGGGCGGATAAGCAGGCAAATTCATATTCATTTCACTCAATCCTAGCCAGAGATTTTGATCTTTTAACTCTTGGCCATTTCAGCTCATTAACAGTACCGTAACGTTCATAAGGGGGGGGGAGTGAAGAACGTCCTCACGCCCGGGATCACCGGCATGCATGTTCCAAAAAGTATTGATCAAATCATCATCAAATAGTAGCATAAATTGTTTAGTGAAGCACCTTTTACTGTTTAAGTATGTATTGCAGAGTATGCGTTATTTACCAAAAGAGTGCAAAAAATCGCTAAATTGATGCGTTTTAGGTTGACTTCGACCTAAAATAGGTCAAATTTTTCGCGCGATAATGGACACTTTTATTCACTATATTGGCATTTTGCCTCTCCCGAAGTGGAATCCTAAATACGGCCTGGGGAGTAGTACCTTCTGTTCCTCACGACCTGGATAGGCTTGTTCATTATTATTACGGCACTGCTCATTACGAAGTTTAATATGAATGTGTATTATACATCTCTATATTATGAGTAATATATATTATTTAACTACCTATATGCCAATCTCAGTTTCACATAATATTTTCTTAGCCTATCGCCCATCGACCCTGAATGAGCATACAAAGGAGTGCTACACATACGACTTAAAAATAAATTTAAAATTCATTTTTTCACAAAATGAGACATTTGAAAATGTGTCTTTTGCAGTTTTTAGTACATTCTAGTAGGTATTCAAAAATATATTCATCAAATACCTCAAGTTCCCCTTCATGGGGAAAAAATCCCACTGAAAGTCAAATAGCTATCAAATCGATTTCAGTTTTCATAAATTATGTAATAACTTTATCAGGGTGATTGTATTTATTAAAAATACTAGGAAGTAATCGTGGATTACACTTTTTTTCTTGTGTTGAATTTCGAAATTTAAAGGTGGGAAATCTGAAATCGAAAATAAAAAGTGTCAAATTTTAAAAGTCCTGTAATAACTTTATCAGGTTGATTGTATTTTTTAAAAATGCTAGAAAGAAATGGAGATAACTTTTTTTTTCTTTTGCTGAATTTCGAATTTTAAGGGCGTATTCAAAGTGAAATAAACGGCACAAAATACTAATACAAAATACCCAATGCAACGCCCAAACACATGTCATAGATAAAAAGGTCAAGACACTATATAAATATAATATACTAGTGTTAGATATTAGGCACGACAGACGCGCAGAAGTGATTATTGCCCTTTCTTTTAATGAGCTGTCAGTACTTAATGAAGCTTTGTGTTTTAATAAGTTATAATTTATGGTCCAAACGCCAAGATTTCAACTGAATGTGAGTATGAAGCAGATTAAGAGTGATAAGATGCGTTAACTGTACTTGTCTATCCGGACTCTGCTAGATGTATAAAGGACTTACAATTTTTTGTTTGGTTTTTTTTGGGGCATCATATGACCCCTCACTTTGACCCCCTTATATGACCCTTCAGGGTCTTGGGAACAACGTTTTCCTTTGACATTTTTATCTAAGACCTCTATTTGGGGGTGGCATTGGGTACGTATTCTGTATTACAGTAGAAGCTCGAGCCTTGTTTTATTATACACGTACGTACAACTGTGGCGTTTGTACTATTACCCAGCAAACACGGAACCATCATAGAAGTCACAGATGATTCTCAATAGATGATCAATTCAATTCAGCTTTATTAAAGTGACAAATTCAGGTAATCTAATTACATTAATTAGAATCAATACATTTAACATTAATGTTACCACTTACCACTGCTCTCCCTCCGCAGTCACTACGCCTTATATCTACTTAATTTAATTATAATTTTATATCTATTTAAATTCTCAAATTACAAAATTCATTTAATTGTATTCATAATCCATGTTCCTTTCAGTCTTGATTATACCCATAACATCATCCATCAGAGTGATCAGAATAATATCACATCAGTCCTTGATGCAGAACTGATATGATGGCTAGAAAATGACTGATTCTGGAGACGATGCGCATTCTGATATCCGGAGGATATCTTGCGATGATTGTCTCAAATGCCATTTCACTACATCTGATCGATATGATACAAAGTAATGTACGAGGCTTTAGCTTTCAAAACGCCGATTGCCTCCCGCTGAGGGGTTTTTTATCTTTCAACATACGAATATGAAATTTGTATTCTAAATATTTAGAATACGCTCTATCAGGTTCTTATGGATCATTTTGGTTAACTATTTTTAGTTTCTCACTTAGAGCCAGGTCAAAGTTGACCAATTATCATGTATAGTTGCATTTTTCTCGCAAACTAAAGGAAAATTCGAAAATATTATAAATACCATTATGTTTAGTTTATTAAAAGGAACATTTTGTATATTTCAATTTTTTTAAAACTTATCAATTTATGGTAAATCCCCAAAAAAGGGGCATAGTAATTTCAAAAATGACCCGCGGCTCCCACCCATTTCCAAAAAAACTTGGAGTAAGGTCGATTATCGTTTTATCTATCAGCTGTGTAAATAAAAAATTGGAAATGTGTGGGAGCCGCGGGTCAAAATTACGATTTTATAAAAATAAATGCAGAAAAAATAGATGGGTACTGAAACATTCGGTGCCCATCCAGAAAAAGTCGGTAGTAGCAATGCAAGCAAAGTAAGAGTTGGCCTAGTTAAACTAGTGATGTTACGTTAGTTGGTTTTGCGTCGCAACAACTCAATGAGTGTGTTTGAAATGAGCGCTTGTATTCCAAGTTATGACTCAGTGGAAAACCGGTGAGACTCTCTGGTTCTCATCGTACGCAAATAACTTAAATGTGGTAGATTGGCGTAGTTTAAATAAGGCACAGTAAAAAACTTGAGAGAGGTGCATCGAATGAGGCCGCGGAGTAGAAGGTTGGCTTATTTTTTATGTCGCCCATCATTTCACCATCATTCATAATGTTACATCATACGAAGCACATAGGGGCATCAACTGTTCAGCAAAATGATTATTATAAAGCCATCAGACAGACTGTGATGATCTAATGATGGAAAAAATGTGTGCACTAGGATGATCAAGAGATGAACAGCAGGATATCCGCAGGAACTATCATAGTGAATCATTCTGAGCTCAATTTTCTTATCATTTGATCATCATAATATGATATGAGTTGGTTTTTTGGATATGTAAGTAATCATGGTGTTTTAGTACTAAATTGACATTTGAATGCATTTTATTTATTACTAGATGATCTTAGCACGCGCGAGTAAGAGCCTGCATGCAAACTATCACTTTAAGTTTTTGCAATTAGCAAATTAAATGCTGTTATTAAATATATACTGTTTTCTTTCTCGTAGGAGCTTGTCGTTCTCGTAGACTGTTGTCTTTCTCGTAAGCGCTTATCGTTCCCGCAGACTGGTTTCTTTCTCGTAGGAGCTTGTCGTTCTCGTAGTCGTTTAGACTGTTTTTGACCTTGGTCTCACTAATATTAACCTTTACACGAAATTATTACAGCTAAGACACTATTTCGACTATACTCTAGATAAAAATTGCGTGCCTCCCAACATCACAAAAATACAATAGATCAGAACATGTCTTGTGGCTATAAAATTGAAAAAGTCGAAAAAAAAATCTCATTATACAACGACCCACCCTGTAAACAGACTATTACGGATCGAGGACATTTTTAGCAAGCTAAATATATTTCCTAAATGATTTTAGTTGCAATTATAGAAAATTTGATTAAAGAATATTTTCTCGCAAGTCATGCGCGTTTGAAGATTTGATGTGTTCTCTGTATAATTCACAGTCACCCTATAATCGCGCTTAATTCAAATTATGCTAGTGATATGAGAATGAAGCAACCCCAGTGAAAAGTTCATGAAGGGTTCTGCAGGAAAAGTACCCTCCGAAAAAATAGCGACAGCTTAATGCAGAAAGCTGCAGGTTCCAACACACCATTTGAACACGGCACATCTTTTGTGAAGGATGTACTCTGCAGCGTCTAAAGCGCAGAGTTTTGCAGAATTCGAGAACAATATATATGTAAAATGCAGAGAACACTCTGCACAATATGCTTTGGGTGATGGTTTTTCTGCGACAAAATTGGATCGTTGTACACAAAGTTAGGAACAACTAAGATCCTCTGTTTTTGCGGAATAATACATGTTATGTACTTTCCATGGTTCTTAATGTCGAAAGATTCTCCCATGTGCTCCGAACAGAGAAACCCATGCTTTATTATAATTTTTCTCGTTAGCCCATCGTAAAGTGAGTTTCCGTTTACAACCTTGTTGTTGCATCTATCATTAATTCTTTGTTGAATACTTTCCAAATTGCATGTTCCTTGGTAGGTGTTAATTGCGCAAAAATTGCAAGCAAAGGCATATTCATCCAATGCCCAGAAACTTTCTTGTCCTTTTATTAGGAAAACATTTTCGTTGTATTTTCGTTTCAAATGGTTACGATTGATCGGAATATTGAAAGTAATACCATAGCAAGAGCAAATAGCGATGCTACCAGGGCTACTGAATATATTTCTGCCCTGAAGGCCTTTCATTACGCTTTAAAAAAATATATTAAAATATACATTTTGAAGAGCAGGTTTCATATAGTAATCCCTGAGATTTTACAGCTCGTGCGCACTACAGCTCGCAATTTTACTGCTCGCCGACTTTACAGCTCCGCCCTTTGTTTTAAAGTCTTATGAAATCTTGTGAACTGTAATGTACAATTTACACCCTACTCTAACTTACCCCGTGTAGAGCTCTTTGCATCTTTTTGCTCTACAGAATGCTTAAAATTATCCCAAAAAATCATATTTACACTGTATTTAATGTAATTATTTAAATCACTAAATGAATGATAATATTTTTTTACACTCGCTCAAAATTTCATAAATAATGTGTATTATTAAATCTTAAACTTTTTGCAGCAGTGAGTATGTCACTTTTTTGCTCATAATAATCATAAATTCATTCAATAAACTCTTTACATCCGAAATTGATGTAGGTGTGTGCATTTTGTTATAACATAAATAGTATTATATAAGATATACATGTAAGATTACATCTAAGATGTACGTGTCACGCATAGGTATGTAAAAGAGGTGTCAAAACCAAAACCGAACGGTTTTTTCGGTTTTGGTTCTTGATTTTTTGTGTAAATTCGGTTCCGGTTCCGTATTTACTGATTTGGTTTCGGTTCCAAAAATTAGGGCTGACTCGTCTACAAACCCTTTGTATAATAGATATTGGAACTGCCTCTCTATATACTACAATTTGTTTGTAGTCTACAAAAAAGTGATACCTTGTGTAAGTAAAACTCTTTTACAACAATGCAGTTTTGTCGTAAATTTTTAATTGCAATTCCATACACTTTATTAATATAGAAAATATGAACTGAAATTGAAAATTTTTATATCGTTTCCTTTTTCGGTTTCGGTTCGAAATTTTTATATGATTTCGGTTTCGGTTCGGTTTCAAATTTTTTGATTTCGGTTTAGGTTTGTTTCCAAAATACAGAGCATTTCGCCATCTCTAGCAGGTAGGTACATTGTTTCCATAAAATTAAAATGATATGTAAACGTATATAATGTATTTGATATTAGGTACAGTATGCATTAGTATAGTAGTTATTTGCATTAAGCAGTTGTATTAGGTCTCATAATGAGTAGGTAAGCAATTCTCTAATTCTTTACACATTAATTACTTAATAATTTAGTAATACAAAATACAAGTCACTTACATGAATTTTTGAGCGATAGTATAAGAAAATATTTCTTCTATTCATTCAATGCTTTTAATGGTTACATTAAATATAGCGTAAATATGATGTTTTTGGGATAAACAATTCTGTAGAGCAAAAGGATGCAAAGAGCTTTAATTGTGTAAGTCAAAGTGGGGTGTACATTACAGTTCACAATATTTCATAATAGTTTAAAACAAAGGGTGGAGCTGTAATGCTGTAAAGTCGGTCAGCAGTAAAATCGGGATACAGATATAGACAGTTGATTTCCTACTTTTGAGCAAAGTACGTAGCTGGCGTAAATGGTAATGTAACGGTAAGCATAAAGGTATTATATATATTCAATCTTAAATGCAATTAGGTTCGAATCTCAGTATGTGCTCCAAAAAGTATGTTGGTTGACTCTGCAGAATGAAATATATAGGAGTTATATATAATTTTTATTTTTTGCTTCTAACGAGAGTGGGTTCATTCTGCAGCATGAAACTGGCAGAAAAACACGCCAATTTATGGCAGAGGCTAGCTTGCAGGATTGACTCTGCAGTTCAAACGCAATTCATCGATCTTCAGTTTTTATGCAATGTTCGCTCTGCAGAACAGCATCACCACATTTAAATGTGCAGGTAAAGACGCCAATTTTCTGCACGTTGGAGGGTGGGTTCATTCTGCAGAACTCTGCACGTTACGTTTCACTAGGGAAGCATTTAGTTTCCTAAAAACCGCCTGTTTTGAAATAGATTTCCTTCGCATCTTTGCTAGAAATCCGACTTTCTCTTACTCTTCTTTGACTGTCACAGTATTTATCTTTGTAGGAAGAATTTTCAAATTTTCCTAGAATTGCTACTTTAATATTAAATGAATAATTGTTCATGTTTAACTGTTTATAGCCCAAATCTGACCAATTTTTTTAGTTAAACACGTTAACATAATTCCCTAATGTTGGAATTTTAGCGTCCTGAAATCAATTTCTGGATATGGCATGCATCGGGCCTAAACGAGACGGAAAAATAGACTATTGAATTCTTATGCAATACTAAAGATATATCATTTTCCTTACGTCAAGGAACCTGTATACTGGAATCCTAGATATCTGAGTGTCAGACAAATATTCACTAAGGGTGCTGGTGAGGGTGCTTAGCACCTTCCAAATTATACAAGCTTACGCTGTATTATTATTGTCATTTTTTAATTATATCAAATATAACCTAGGGTTAAAATTTTGGGAAATTTTGCCCTAGGTGGCGCTTAGGGCAAAAGCATAAGGACGGTGTGAAAGGTAAAAACTAGACTTTAGCATTTTTGTAATTCTTTTTTAACATCATCTTACATGAAAAACCCCAACCCCCATACTGGAATCCTAAAAAAATACGTGCCTGTTAACCTGTAGGTGCCATCCATAAAGGGGTGGTAGGGAGTCAGATTAAAGCGGACATGGAAGGAGGGAGGTTTGGTGAAAGTGGTACAATGTTACAGTAGGTAAGTAATTCCAATAATTCCATCTCCTCCCGTATTTACAGGCATTTACTGGTAATTACCGGCATGGCAAATTGTAGCAAATACTAGAGGTGTCAACGGGCAGATATTTTCCAACTCAAACCCGCCCGAACTCGAAAATTTCAGACCCGAGCCCGACTCGAACTCGGAAATTTTAAGCCCGAACCCGCCCGAACTTTGTTGCATTACATATCATTAAATGAATAATAATTGAAACCAAATTTCATTTTTACG
>JAQFYB010005031.1:0-14869 GCA_034694085.1 Pogonognathellus longicornis | reverse complement strand
AATGCATATCATTTTGACTACGCTCCTTTCCAAGAAATGGATTATCCTAAGCAGTGCTATCAGTGCTTTGCGATGTGTATTTACTAAAATAGGGTCTATTTGACCCAGGATTGTTTGAAATACACGTACATTTAGACCTCATAATTGTTGAAAAAAAATTAACAAACATACTATTATTTCAGTTTTAGGATAAGTAAAGATAATGCCAGTTTTTGAATAGATTCATAGGGGGATACTCAGGGATAGTTGGGTTTTGTTAGTAATAATTGGTTGGGCTGAATCGGTTGGGTATGACATTTTGGTTGGGTTGGCTGGGCTGGCTGGGTTGGGTATGACGTTTTGGTTGGGCTGGCTGGGCTGACTTGGTTGGGTATGATGGTTTGGTTGGGCTGGCTGGGCTGGCTGGGATGTTACAGTTTTCCCCAGCTCTTGGTTGGGTTGGGTTGGGATGGTCAGCCATAAGTCGCACCTATGCTGCATACTGCATAATACATATACCTACTATACTAATCCATATTGTACATAATACCAAAAACACATTAACATATCATTTAATATTATGGAAGCAATGTACCTACCTACTTATGCGTGACACTTACATGCACACAATTATATGCTATTTATGTTATGACAAAATGCACATACCTACATTAATTTCGGATGTAACAAAGTATTGAATGAATTGATGATTATAAAATAATAAGTACAAAGAGACTTTACTGTACAATACACTTCACAAGATTTCATAAGACTTTAAAACAAAGGGTGGAGCTGTAAAGTCGGCGAGCTGTAAAATCGCGAGCTGTGGTGTACTCGAGCTGTAAAATCTGCGAGCTGTGATGTGCACCGAGCTGTGATGTACGGGAACCAGCCATACTAATTGTAAGGCCATACTCACACAATTCATAAATGTATTCAAATAAGTATATACTACATAATACTAATGTGGACGAGAGGGAACAATAATACAATTATTACACACGTATCGTCAACTACATACTTATGTGTGTAAAGCAAAAAATCTTCACTCTCATCTTCATTTCGATTTCTGTAGACTTGTAGCAACACAAACAAAAGTAAAACTGTATATAGGAATATTTGATTCACACAGCACACACTATTGCTATTGCTTGTACATAAGTATAATATAGCGTAGCCAAATGTCTAGCAAAGTCGAACAAGAAGAAGATGAGATGAGATGACGGCAATAATGCAATGTGTAATAATAATATGCAGTAAGTAAGTAAGCCAATCCAAACGAAAGCAAAAAGTATGCAAGCTACTAGTATAATAGTAATGGTAGTGGTAGTAATAGTGTACTGCCCATCATCAGCAGTATGTAATGTAGTAGTGTAGTGTAACACACTAGTATACACTAAGGAGAGGCAGTGTAGAAGTGAGTTGGAAGAAAAAGAAGAAGAATTGCTGTTGTAGGTTATAAAAATGAGTGTTTTCCATAATACAATGCTTCCATAGAATGGACAGACTGTAATTTGATGGGACATGGGCAATATAATAGATAATTATAATAGAGAAGACACAGAGTGAGTGGCCTGGACGGGATGGATTGGACTTGGGTGACTAAACATTGAATCATGAATGTGAATGGCAAGCCCACCCCATATCCCAACCCAAATCATGAGCACATACTTACAGACAAGACACAGTGGGCCATTATCTGACTGTGGAAATGAATAGGACGAGATGATAAGTAAGTGAAGTGAAGATGAGCACGTTGTTCGTAGTACACAAATATATATAGCGTAATGTAATAATGATGATGATGGTGATGCAGGTAGTAGTGTGCTTTGGTTTGGTAGTCTGTAGATTGCAGGGTAATAATATTATTGTAATATAATCGAGCAAATGCAAGGTAGACATAGAATGTGCACATGTAAATCTAAATGTAAACCTTGCTAAAGGCTAAGGGACAAGACCCCTGGCTGTGAACCTTTTTTTTGCCTCCTTCGCCAAAATTTTGCCTACAAAAGCTCCCGAGTTTCTATGGTGGATCATCAATTGTTTTTTGTCTCTTCTCAGCTCTTACAGCTCTCTACTTCTCTTCATCTCTTACAATCTTCGTCATCATGATGAAATACGTAAGTTGGAAATCAAAATCTTCTTCAACATCTTTAGTCAACTCAACAACACTTAGTGCAGAAATTAAATACATTTTACTATCTACTTTGATTTTATTTCGTTCTTTGGATTTGTTTTCGTGTGCTCTGCAATTCATTTTTTGTTTCAAGACTCCCTGTGATTTCGTTTTATATAATCTTTTTGTGTATATTGCATGCAAATATTTTGCACAAGGATCTGAATTGTGATAAGTGGTTGCACACATTCTGCTATAATCATTTACAACACACGGGATTTGGATTTTTGAGATTGATCTCTCTCAAGAGCTACTTTTTGAAGAAGAATTTTTTGTGTTTTTTGCAACATATAGAGTCTAATATAGTAGCTACTTCGATTTTCTCAAGTTTTTTGCAGTAAAATCTGTGTGATGATTTGTTGTTAACAATATTCTTGTAATGTTTGTAATCTTAGGTGCTCATCGCTGCTTTCTTGGGAATGGCTCTTGCCCGTCCTCAACAAAAAAATGAAGATATCACCGTCGTTCGTAGCGAGAACGAAAATTCCGGTGATGGAACTTTCTCCTGGGTGTCTGAGCTTTCTGACGGAAGCAAAGCCGAACAAAGCGGATACATCAAGCCCGGACCAGACCCCGAAAACCCAATCCAAGTCATCCAAGGATCTTACTCTTACTACAGCCCCGAAGGTGAACTCATTGCTGTTAAGTACATTGCTGATGAAAATGGCTTCCAACCCGAAGGTGAACATTTGCCAACCTCCCCACCAATCCCAGAAGCCATCCAAAAGGCTTTGGACATCATCTACAAGAACATCGGACAAGCTAAGGCTTAAGTAAATCTTCGTAAAGATAATTCTAGCGTAACTTCTTCCTATTTGACCTCCTCCTCCTTTTTCCTCGCTCTCTATCTCTGTTTATCGGAATACGAACAAATATCATGCAGTCTTATGGTTAATTTAATTTTTTACACTCATTATCAACTGCAGTACACATATCAAGTATTTTGTACATTTACGCATGAGCCACCTACACAAAATTCCATCCAACAAAATTCTCTTCCTATTCCATAAATTCCGTCAAGTTTTGCGACCTTAATTCGTCCTAGCCTAGAATATGTATAAAGAGGAAATGTTTTTTATATTTTTGTAATGGAAAGTCATTGTGTTGGGTCAATATTGTAATAATAAAAACAATAAAAAATTAAGTTGCTCATTCTAACTGATTTATAATCAAGTCACCATATGAAATCATGCATTCATACATTTTCATACACTTTCATACACTTCATACTATCATGCATAGTAACACGATCCGAAAAGGAAAGTCATGAAGCAGAACTTTGCTCTAATTGGTCTCCCAATTATCTGTTTTCTAATTTTTACTGCATAGACACTAAAAACCTAGTCTTATATTATATGCAACACTAATTATAAGCCATTGAACGGACGAAGCAGTTATATAATTTAGGACAGTTATTAAACCAACTACAAGTAAAAGCTGAAATGTAATCTGAGAATTTCATTTACCTGATCTTCCTTTTCATATGCGTTGATATTGTGGAAAACAAAGTAAGGTTCATCTGTTACAAATTTCGTCTTGATTATGTTGCCCGTTTCCTTCTCTATGATGTAAATACGGTTCTAGAACAAGCAAACATAAGAGCATCCTTTTTAGTAATGAATTGTTAAATCAGGCTAATGGCACATACAATTATCTCAGTTCTCATTACTTGAAAATATTGATTTCAACAAAAAAAATCACAAATTTATTGTTTTAATAACAACTTTTGAATGCTAAACCTATTTAAAATTATAACTTGTGATTATATTTTAATACCAATTATTCGTTAGATGCGTCATGCAAATACAAATTAAAGAAATGCAGTGATTTATATTTAACCCTCACAAGCAATAAGTTCATACCTACATCTTTATTAGGGGTAAAAAATAAATTGGTTTGATTGGTTCAGTAATTAAATTAGTTATTATTTGAGATCTCCATAAAGCGAAATATTAGTATTATGATCCTTCAATCTAATGATCTTTCAATATTATTAGAGAGTTACATAGGAAGAGTGAATAGGCGGAGTTTACATCATAGAGATATACTGAATGCGTCAATGTCAATAATTTATTTGTAAAGGGAAGGATTTTTTACTTTCTCGGATGGAGTCCACTCATAAGTGTCCTTGAGAGACTTGCCCAAAATTCCAATCTGAGCCATTTTTATGCAGTTGACAAGGAGCGGTTGTTCCATGAAGACAACATAGTTTTCAGTGATTGAGAATGTATGGAAGTAGGTTATACACGTTTTCCACGATGAAGGAATCGTCGCAACAACTTTTGCATCTTTCAGAGCTGCATACATACATAATCCAAGAAACGGAAAGATTATAGAAAATTATCAAACTACACAGGCATTATTTTTGCAGTTATTGCACACACTCGCATTAATATTTGGCATGTATAATAATATTGTGTCGTAGCTGTAATAATAATATTACAATGGGTAGAAATGCGGATACAATTCGCACTCTAATGTACAATATAAATATTTAACATTATACATTGCATCTTGTTCATTTGCTATTCACAAGTTTCTGTATTTGTTCTGTATGTAACACCTAAATAGGTTGTAACTTGTAACAGTAACGATGCAAAAGTGATTTCGTAACTCACACAGATTTTTTAACGTAATCTAAGTAATAATAAATACTTCTTGATGTGTGTAATAATTTCAAATCCAATCAACTCGTTCTCTGTTCTTTTTATCCTTTCTTTTTTATTATTCTATTATTATTTGTGTACAATACACATGCAAAGAAAACATCTTTTGTCGTTTAGAGTACATATATATTACATTACAATGCATTACATTACACTACATTGCCTATATATCTGTACAAGGCAGATAATGTCTCATCACAACCAACACACAGTCACAGAGACACAATCATACACGGAGCTTCCTCATAAGTTTTCATAAAAGGAATATTATTATTATTGCTTTCAACTATACGAATCTCATTGTTCCATCTCGTCTCAAGTCTCAACAAACTGAATAATTTTCTATTATTTCACCTAAATTTCATGCTTTGCATTGTTACATGATGTACAAATAATATAATACATTAAATCTTGTGTTAGTATCTCAGTGCCCTGAATCGTACATAACTCTCTCATCATAATCATCATGTATACCATTCTCTTGTTATAATTTCTCTTTGAGGTGTCATAAAATCTTTAAAAGTCACATTCAATATTCGAATATAAGACATAAGTGGATAACAAGCTTAGGTGCGAATTATCACAAATTACAACTACAGCGATTCAGAAATTTTATGATTATTTATCCAAGTGACTGTAATAAAACCTGGTTGGGCATCGAGCCACTTGACGCTGGGGTGTCGTTTAGTGTCTAATTAATATGCTAATGCATTCTTCGTAGGTAGGCTAATTACCTTCATTGTATTGCCAAGACAAGCCTATAACCAATAATGACATTCCTGGGCAGACACAACAAAGTAGTTTTATTGTTTTATTGCCTACCTATAATAGCCTACAACTATAACTAACCAAAAATCAATATATCACACATAAACATACATAGTACAAATAACAATTTCAACAATTAAAAATAAAGTACTCATTTTAAAGTGTATGTAAAAACACTTTACTAGCTTTTTAATATTTTTAAACTTTCGATTCATACAAAACATCCAACTAACATTTTAAGACAACGTACAAAACGTTTGAAAATTTCGATTTGTAAACGTGAGATATAATGCAAAAATGTGTATGTATACCTATACACTAATTTTAAAAGTTTTCTAAGTATTCAGTATGCATGTCCATCTCCGTGAACGATGCATTACGAATTTGGCATATAATGTGTAAAATGGATTTGCACAGATCCGCAGTTAAACATTTAGTTTAATGAGTTAGCACGTGAAAAACAAAAGCAAAAGTACAGTGTGCCAATAAAAAACGTTGAGTGCTTTGACAAAACAATAAAACTGTAAAAAGAATTATATGTTAGAGGAGTGCCATAGGTAGTGTCTCTAGCTGTGGCGTAGCTGATGTCATTTGAGTTGAGTCTGCATAATAACATTGCAGTAATGGCTTACCTTTCCCTTGCAGACAAATAAGGTCTTATATATACATAATTTAAATTCGTACGTTTTTCCTATATCTTGACTTTAACTTTAGCCCGTTGTTGCTTTGTTGTAATAGTCCAGGCTACAACTACCACAAGAGAACGTATATAAATATTTTCTCGTCGTACTCATTTCCATCTAATAGCAAGTTAATGAAGTTGCATCAATTGATGAGACCACTGAATGTGAGACCATCCATGCATCCAAGAAGAATCAGTGAGACGTGCCATATTCATACTTACACAGATATATTTTATATTGTACAAATACTACTAGATCCATACTAGAGATACAGTACAGCACTCGACAGCATCACACTGAAAGTAATAGTTGCCTTTTAGTTGCCTCCTGTATTACTTTATTGCAATACGAGACGCCGAGACGGCTTGTTGTGTTGTGTCGTGTTCTTTACTGTATTTGCTTATAAGTAGTAAATCCTGATTATGCAATGGTTTAAAGCGAATATTTGTTTGCGATTGCATGACTCAATGAACGAAGCAACAGCAAAGCAACACTCTCTCACATCAAAACGTACATACCCCACATAAAAATACTCCAAGACTACCAGTCGTCTCCTACACGTGAAACTCAATCCTCTTCTTTCGTCTCTTCTGTCTCACACATCAGATGAAACTCTTTAAATGCAATATATTACTACCTCAAAAGAATACACACTACCCTTTATACGAATACTACATGATGTGTGTGTAGAACACGCTATGATTGTAGTTGCATGTGCTGTGCTACTATATAATATTGTTCTATTACACACAAACACGAATCATACTACGTATTATAGTGAATTAACTTGCTTTGAATGGAATTTGGATGCGTGTGCCTGGCTCTTTCACGTGCATTTATTATGATATGTCTTTATACCTAACTCTTGTGCCCTGCCACATTACCGTATGCAGATGGCATCCAATCTCTTGTACTTTTTAATTTATGATAATGTAATGTAATAGCGTACACAAGTAAACTAGCCGTTTACGAATGCTTCGTTGCATTCATTCCAATGTAATGCAATGTAATACACAAAATAATAGCAGTTTCATAAAAAACACAGAAAAAGTAGTAGCACTTTGCTAAGTACTGCAATAAAAATGTTATGTATTCTATCTATGTAGTTGGTATGGTGGATGTATTTTTGTAATCATTTACCGTCAGACGCTCTCCCAGTTCCCACAGCTGGAATTTTCACGAGTAAATATTTCATTCCTGCCAATACAGACGAACCAATGTTCCAGGTTGTGCCTTCAGAGTCGGTAATCGGGTGGGCCGACATGAGCATTGTTCCACAAAGCTTCATGTAATCGTGCTATTTAAGTTTATATAGAAAACAGGGCAAGTAATTAGAATTAATATAAGAAGCATGGCATGGATGAATTTTCTGACAAAAGGTTTTGTTACAGGGAAGTTTCTCGTATGTGTTTTTGCATTATTGCTGGTTGTAGTAACTAGCTACTATCTGTATTTGTATCTGTATGCTAATGTGTTCAGACATGATCATGCAATTAAAGAATTAATTTATTAACCCAATATTTTCATGCAAATTCCTCTAGTTTGTGTGGTTTCGTTTACACACTTTTTGTGAGATTGTTTTGTGTGTGAGTTGAAAATTACCTTATTATTACGTTATGTTGGTATGCTTGGATATATCCTACAATTGTTGACCCTGTTCAAGTTTTTGTGAAACCTTGTGTTGTGTGTGTGATCATTTTATGTTGGTTTGCTTTGCATTTACTTAGAACATCTTCACTATCTACAGACAGCAGAGTATGACAACAGAATTTTGCCTTGCACTTTGGCTCTTCCTTTACATTTATTGCTATTTACATATTCTAACTCAATACCTGAAGTTTGGCAACAATTTCCATTCAAAATGAGTGTATCAGTATATACACGATTGTGTAAGCAAAAATTCAAATCTTGGGAACATCATTTCAGGGCTTGAAAAATGATACTTAGGTACATAATGTCTTGTCTCAATGCAAATGCAAACCTGAAATAAAAATTAGCCTACGAAATACCTACCTAAGTGCAAAATTTAATGTCCTAAATCATTTACGGCACTACAAGACAATCTTGAATGTATTTTATTGCCTGCCATATAGTATAAGCGTTCTAACGCATTTATACACAATATACCTAAAATTAATGTGTTCATTCGTCTCTTAAATACACTTACCGTTTTACATCGAAAATTTTCCCTAATAGTAACTGATTTGTACATATTATGTAAATTGGTGAATAGTGTATACCTATGTGATTATAAAACTCTTTGGTGATTGATGTATGACATTGCAAATCTAACCAGAAGTTTTTTAATGCATATGATCGATATATATGCGGGTGTTATTCAGGCATTGTACGCATTGTAAATGTCAAGCATATTTTTCGTAGAAGTCTCTTGGTGTCAAAACAAAGATTATAGCGAGAAGAAATGCAAACACAAGATATACTAAGACGGAAAATATTAGCCATTACCCTTTCTTTTTTGTCGAGGGAGTCACAATCGATGGAATGGACAAAGCAAGTTTCATTTGCTACGATCAGCTCATTTTCTATGCTGTAGAGAGCTGCTACATTATTATCTGTCAGGTCGGTTGGCACCTGCAACATGCAAATGTCATATACACACACATCACACTTGAGGATTCTTAAACCTTCACATTACATACATGTGACAGGCAGCTTGACAGAAACTCCTATATCACGGGGCGTCCATGTAAATGCTAGAACTCTTCTACTTCATAATTCAAGTAGCATATGCTGCACACGCGAGCAACAAGAAAATTGCCCAGAAAGCACTACAAATATATGTACACATGCCTGTTACACTGAGTAAATCTCTAAATAAATTACCAGTGTTGAGAAAACCCTGGAGAAAATGTTTTTCGTAGGGTCTGGAAAGGCTCTTGTGCCGAACTCGGCAAAAACAGGCTTTTTAGCAATGACGGCTTTTCTATAAGCTTCCGAATCCAGTAGCTTCTGACTGTAGGTTGCCTATAGGAAAATAAATTGATTGAAAATTTGAATCATACTTATACAATACATACAATATAGACACTTTTAAGCTAATGATTGCCAGTCCCACTTTCCCACTCAGTCAATAATAATGAAGTCATAAAGCAAGTAACGATTTTTGGTTTATTTATCGCCTGTGCTCTACCAATACAGATATATGTGTATGTACTCATTCATTTTCTAATTTTAGTGGAAGTGTTACACACAAGACGTGGTATTTGTGGAATGATTTGGCTAATAATGAAAATAACTTGGTGAAAATAAGTTGAAATCTATTTGCAGATTAGTCTACAAATATTGGTTGAGTTCATGACTTGGATTTCTAGTAATAGGGAGAAGGTATAAGTGTGTTCAACGCAAATACGGAGACTATTCATAGTTCGACTTCAAATAGAATTAGAAAGGCTGACTTTGCTTCAAGAAACTATTTGTGTGTATTCATTCCACTATGGATTTATCTATAGAAAAGTAAAGATAGAAAACCAACTCATCACTCGAAATGAAAATAACCAAGGCAAAATAGACCGGTGAAAATACTTTGGATTCTAAATAAAAGTTCCCCGTGGCAAGTATTTTCGTACCTTGCAAAAATAACCCTTTCCATTCGAAAATAGTGCAATACAGAAATATCCATCTAAAATAAAATTTTCATTTTGGTCTCACAGCGAGCAAAGCAGGTCCATGTACATAAATACTTTCTACTACATATACATCCTGCATTTACCTTCGACCAAAACTGCTCAACTCACTGACGATAGTTCTAAATTTGTTTGCGGCTATTTTACATTGGCTCGACTCACTAATAGAACTACTAAAAGTAACTACACGTAGTACTAATAGAAGAAGCAGGCACAACACAAATAGCAATTTGTACACAAGAAATGAAAATAGAATCTTCAAGCTCGACACGAAAATAATCCGTTTCCAAATTCGTTGCAGCTACCGTTCACATCATAAAAATATCCTATGGGTTATTTCGGGTCCGAATCCAAACACAAACCAAATTAGATAAATACAGATGCAAACTTTTACTCTGCTTCTTCCACGTCTCCTCATTTTAATGGCACTCTCCAAATTCCTTCTGCTACTTTTACTGTGTACTAGCACAACTGTAATAGTTCCTTTAAGACACGTCTCACTTTCCCAACCATTGTATACAAGTATACAGATTACACCACTATTTTTTATTTAAACCTTAATTCCCTTTTCCCCGCATGCAAGCAAAGCATAAAAGTTTTATCAGTGTGCAAGCAAAGTCATTCTTGTGTGCAAAAGCGTAAAATCTCAATCCTTAATTAAATCAGAAAGTATAAGAAACGACATACTTTATGGTGCCTGATTTCAGCTTTGCAAACCATAGCCAATCCATCCAGGTAGTGATTTACTGTGAAATTCTCATCCAGATCAAACATTCCTGGACCAACCCGCATCAGTCTCCCTTCCAGCCATTCCGGGATAAAACCTTTTGCAAAATTAATCAAATACACAATTAGGTACAGATTGCAGTGTTCTAAAATCGGTCTCAAAATCGTCACCTGCAAAACATACAACATAGTTTTTACTTTTACAACCTTCAATGTTCAATACATTGAGCGTCTGTGAGAGTGAGTGTAAAAGTCACCTTTGGTTGCATACATGGAAAACCCTGTTGATGTTTGTTTTGCATAACCAATTTAAACGTTTATTGTCGCAACAAGGTTCAAACAACCTAAGTGCATACAATTTACATACACCACACTTATCCCCCTATAAGAGTTTAGGTAGTAATACCAAATGCAATTCTGTTTGCAATCTTTAATAGCTGTTTTAGCATCTTTATAAAGAATGCATTGTATTGGTAAACTACCTGTGCATCTGTCTCTATAGCGTACACGTGTATTTTCTATACAATTTGTTTAAATACAACATAAATACACGTTATACTAATAGTTGAAATTATTTGTATTTTGTTTAGTACAAGAAAGACTACAGGTACATCTCAGAATTATATGTTGATTAAAGTTGTTGTACGTTTAATAAGAGTATATGAATTATGAATCAAGGGAATATTATCTAAATGGTTCATGATTGAGCGATTGGTTTGGATGTAAAGTGAAGTGTTGAAGTTGTTGAATGCATCATCTCAAGCATTCAATAATAAGGAATGCATTGAATTTCGTCCATGCACAATTGTCATGTCATGGCATGTCACGTCAGTTATTATTAGGCCATTGCCATACCATACATGGAATCTACAAATACTTATGAGCACAGGTACACTTAGGATTCGCATTAACACACTAAATGACCTGTTGTCGCTTCATTCACCTTAATGGTCTTGTGTCTTGTACAACGTGGCTCGACCTGCAGTTTGCTATTCACCTTTTCTTATCAAATCATTGACTTTTACTCATAAAAAGCTACGACATTGTTATTGCTGCATGAAAATACATTTTTATTTCTTTACCTGCATACCTAAGTATTGGTAGTGTATAATGCAAACAAGTATACCTACACAGTAGTTGTGCCATATAAATTTATATTTACCCAAATACAGAAATCGTTCTCGTTTATTGTACACAAAGTGGCATTCAATGCACGATGCGGTGTAATTATTTTAGCAATATCTCGTGTGTAGCTGTGTACCTACTGTATTTAGTACACGTAGGCAACTAATCCTAATGCATGACATCAGTATTATTTATATGCTAATAATACAGACACATCCAACAAAAAACACTTTGATAATAGAAGAAATGTCGTGATCTATCAGTTTAATGTCATGCGTAACATTTTTGAAACAAGTGAATCCATTAGACGTAACAATGGGCAATTTTCTTTACTTTTGCTATGCACATACTACATAAACATTCTTACTTATATTTATGTATTCACCGTTTCTCTGTGTATACGTAGGTACTATACTGTCTCCTGTAAGTGTGTGTAGTGTGTGGACCAGATTGAGATTGAAGTTGATGCAATTTGTACAGTTAGAGATAAGATCGTGGTTTGTGTATTGAATGTTACACGCGTTGTGGAAGAATCTAAGTCAGTTCTAATAACAACACATCACTCACATCAATTAATTTCGTTGAAACTGCATCCATGGTCAAGGTGTCTTATTATTATTAGTAGTAATTTATCGTGAACAACTTGCCATTACCATTTGTACATAGGCTATAATTTTCTCGTGTATATTTCTCTCCTTGCTGTCTGCAATCAATTGAATTATGTTCAGACACTGCCTCACTCGCCATGCAGATTCATCCATAATCCAAACAAATACTATAATAATCAAATAGAATGTGTTTCATTGAAATCTGTGCTATCTAGGCCCCTACTTTACATAATGAATGGGCATAAAAGGCAAAATACCTACCAATCTGTTTTACTTCTTTGCTATGTATTGTTCCACTGTACTAATATGGCTAATAGCACCTACAAGAATTTATTCGTCTTCACTTTGGCTGGTGATATTATATTATTATAGTAAGTAGTAAGTAGGTAGTGGTAGTATTACTATAATGTGTATGTACTTTAATCTTATCTTGTATAACATAAGTGTAAACGTATTCGTATACCTATCTATTTTATGTAAAATAAACTTAATGGGTTTGCATAGAAAGCGTCTACAAGTATGTATGGAGTATGGGTTTTATAATGCTGTTGGTGTCTTATACAATGTTTTGAAGTTAATGATGAGATAATCATTGAGACACGACGACATGACACGAAAGATGATGATGATGATGCTACACAAGTCACGAGCCCAATGCATGTGAGTTTGTATGTTTAGACAGATCTATGTGTTTTCTGAAGCATATTAATACGTGGATATTATTATGAATGGTTATACTAATAGTTGATCGGGTCGATTTGCATTAGCACTTATACAAGCTAATATTCTTTAACAACACTATTACAATACGAATATGACTATCAATAAGATATTGTGACAAAAATCCTATAATTGGTAGCAATTTGTATGAATAAATAATAAAGTCATGTTTTAAATCTTTTTTTGCAAATGATCACCAGATTCCTGAGGAGAATCCATAGTTGTCTAATAAAGTGTATGAAGTGCACATAAAGGTAGGTGGAGGCAATTAACTTTTTTCTTCAAGTAGGTGATACATGAATGTGGTTTTCTGACATTAGGCAAGCCTTGAATATAAATTCAATATTTATTCGGCTTCAGCGACTACTTCACTTGGCTTTGTTCTTCTTTGTCTTACACTTTACAGATTGGCTCATCATACGAAACAAACTAATCTTTATGACTTTTAATGAGTTATTATATTGTACACTACCTATGTTCGCTATTAATTATGAGGATTCCTTTAGGATTGCCATTGTCTCGTGCTTTTGGGTGAGTTACTACTATTCAATTTTATGAACTATGCAGACAGACACACCAGTCAACAATCCCTTTCAGCCCTACAAGGTGTGTTCTGTCTTTCATTCCCATCCTATTTTGTCAAATCAAACCGTTTTCAATGTACTTACGTTGAATACAAATACAAAATCCAGATTTTACTTTACACGCTCTCACAATTCTACTGCATTTACATCTACATGAACAAATGAATTACTTATTTCTATTTACTCATTTAATTTATGGTATGACTTGGTCATGGAAAATAAAATTACTCAAAACTATTACTCATGTCACAGACTTGTCTCTATAAATAAGTTAGTATGAAATATATTGTACCTCAACAGTTACTTATCGTTTGCGTTCATTGTGTCATTCTGGCATTATCTAACTGCGGGGTGTCAATTTTATATGATTCTTTAAGGTTGCGCTTGCATGTGTGACAGCTCTAGCTGGAGCTATGGATATTATATACCTTTCCTGCAATAAATCCTAGTTCTTTATTATTATTATCCTTATTATTAGTTTGTCTATGTGTATATAGTATGTAATAAAGTAATAACTTGAGAAACTTGGATCAACATGGAAAACATTGTGTCTATTACTATACGAATGTTATAGACAGCTTAACATTTTTACATTTTAATACAGGATTATAGCTTTCTTTTATAGCCAAAGTTCTGAATTAAAGGAAATCGATAGATAGCTGGAATTCAAACTGTCAATGTGCCACATACTTACTATGTTCTGAAGTGTGCCTTTGTCTAGGCTCAAGACTGATGGGAATTACGTTTTTTTAGTTCTGATTTTATCTTTGCATAATGTATGGTTATACAGTAACAGTAATATGGGGTGGCGACTTTTATAACACACTTGAGGGAAGATCAATACTAATACTGTGATAAAAGATTCATGGACAAAGGTGAAATCAGAAACTGGCAAGTGCCACTTTTTACAGATATACATATATAATAGTAAATGTACATATAGCCCCTTTACATAATGTTTATAATAAAGTCACTCTTGTAAATTGGTGCTCATTAGAGCGCGTCTAGCCCAACCCGAAACCCTAGGGTTGGCCCAACCCTATCGGGTTAGGGTTGGGTTCGGGGCATGCAATTATCAAGGTCAGAGGGTTGGGGTCAGGTTGGGTCGAGGTTAAAAATTGTCGGGTTGGGTTGGGTTGACGACAATTTTGTTCGGGTTGAAAAAATGTTGCAAAACTTGGAATTTACAC
>JAQFYB010005030.1:0-14870 GCA_034694085.1 Pogonognathellus longicornis | reverse complement strand
TTAGGAATTAAATGATTTATTCCTAACTCGACTTTTACTCTTATTTGGTAGCATCATTTTGTTCCAGGGCGGCACAAGTTCAAGTTACGCCACTGAACAAATATGATCTACCTAACAGGTACAGGTACACTTACCCACCATGAAGTAATCTCTTTCTCTCAAATGAAGAGTACAGATATCTATAGACCAAATATTATTTAGACAGTTGATGACAGAGTGAAATGTCATATCGATGGCGATCTTTCATTTTGCCACAAGCCGTGAAATGAGTAAAATGGCTTGTCCGGTTTGTGGAGAAATGAGCATTGTGGTTTTTTACAAATATATCGACCATTAACAATCAAAGTGATGTAACCTCGGTGGTCACTAATGCTGAGTTGATGTATAGTATACTATTTTACGACATTGACATTTCCCATACATTCTAAATGGAAAATACCAAACGTCGCAAAATGGCATACACCACTAATGCTAAATTAATGACAACCGGTGTTACATTTAAATCACTTTGATTGTTAATGGTCGATATGTTGAATATTCAACTCATTTAATGCCATTGGAAGTACTTGAACTGATAAAACTAATTTGGCGTTTAGTTGTATGTACTCACACGTAAACGGCACTCCAAATCAAATGAAGCTATAAATTATATCATTTGCATTAGCGTTAATTGTTTGTTGCATAGAATACGTTATACTCGTAAACAACAGTAACTATGACCTAGGTAAATGTATTCAAAGAGTGGCTTTTGGTCAAATACACAAGGTTCAAAGTCAAGTTCAAAATTATCAACTTTGAACTACTTATAACTAATTATTATATATAATCATAATATTATATAATCATAATATATTTCCTATTTCAATAATATACAGTGAGTATAAAGAAAATACATGAATACAAACAAATTCAAACAATGTTCTTAGGTACTGTAGAATAAATTTTGTAACACGTAATGTAATCAATTTATATTACCTATAATAACTGATGTCTTAAGTCAAAATACTCCTGAAATAAATGGTCTACAAATTTTTAATATTCTTTAGTAGGCATGTGTTTAGGTAGCACCCGTTTATATTATATTATTACTAGTGAATCTGTGCCCTCGCTCCGCGCTGGGAAATAAGTGTATGGCATGTAGTATATATACTATTGGGCCAGCTGCGTCAGCGTTTGCTAAATCTTGACAAAGAGAAAAAGTTGTGCATTGATTTTGAAGATAAAATTGAAATAATCCATCATATTTAAAAAAAATTCTCAATTACAATTATTAAATGCAATTTTTTTAATTCAAACTCCTTTTGAATCTCTAATATGTTTCAATTTCCATAAAATTAAAATTTTAATAGCTTGCTCATGTTTCTTTAACTTTTATCAAATTCACCCATCCCGACCCTTCATCCATTTGTCTATTTTTTCTCAAACTGAACTCCCATATCCCCTCCTCTATATAACTTGAAAATTATTCCCTCCGGAACTTAAATTTATTTTGAAATATTGACAATGTTAATCGATTCATATCTGCATTTTTTAGTAATTTCATCACTTTCTGAACCTTCTCACCATACGCTTTATTTATTTTGTTTTTCAAAATGCCATCTTTCAGCAAATTAAAATGTTGATTAATATACATACAATTCTTATACAATCCAAATATTTACAATAATTTTTCAATAATATAAACCAAAAAAATTACCGATCACCTAATTTGCATTTAACGATTTTATTCTATTAGGTATGTTTGTAATACATAGTTAATATTAATACTGTGTAGTACATGATATACTGAAACATTTTTACTATAGTTTGTAAATAGGTTATATAGCTGTTGTTATTTTACTAATAAATTCATATTGTATAATATCTAGTGTATAGATACTCTAGGCTTTTGGCCACCCGCTACTTCGCCATGGGGTTAACTACTTCATCATATGGGGGCACAAATAACTTAATTTAATTTTTTCAAGACGTAATATATATGCCCTCATATACACTGAATCCACTACTTGAATGACTCTATTGACTCCTCATACTCTAACAACCGCAATGTACGACTGTGGAGCCATAAGAAGCAAGTAGATCAACTCCCAACAACTCCATTAGATTATTTCAACTTCATTCATTCTGCTATCTATCGAGACTTTCATTATAATTCCAAAACCAACTCTACAATTGTCACCTTGTTCAACGTTGATATTGATATCGCCGTGATAACGAAACGACTAACAAAGTGACTACAGGTGTTCAACTCATAGGCGCAGCCACGATTTGGTTTCGGGGATGCAAACTCGCAAAACATGAAGTACCTATGAAAAATTGGAGTGAATTTGGGCAAAAATGAACACAAAATACATAAACTCGATTAAATTTCCCGCACAAATTTCGCGCCTAAATTTTACGCATAAATTTCGAGATGTTGCCCTTTCAGTTTTTCCGGATTTCGGGGGGGGGGGGGAGGTGGCAATCGTCTATCTTAATTTTCATATACCTACATTATGTACTACAAGTATCTTTTATCTGTTACAGTGCATATAAGTGAATGTATGTAATTCATTGGAATTCCGAGCACTATAGACCAATATTTAATAAACAATGAAATCTTAGAATAATTGTTAAATATTTACTGGATTTATTAATATGAAAAAATTAAATTATAATATTGAAAATATTGATACGAAAACAAAAAAAAATCAATCCAAACTATGCTTCAATAATGTGTCATTAAAGCACAATTATAGTTCATTTTCCAGTTTTTATAGATATTTTTGTTAGGACTTTATTGAAAGAAATCAAAATGTGGTTTGAGACACTTTTTATGTGCCTTCTTAACATACAGTCTTTAAAATGAATGCTATGACTTATAAAACTTATATAGGTGTATATGTAAATATAATTATTACTCATTATTGTTATTGTTACTTATTATTTTATGTTCGATTGATCTTCTCCTTCTTTCTAGCGATGATATTTTTCTGCTCGTCGTAAAGATCTAAATCCTTTACATAGTACCACACAAATGCGTCAAAGATGGCTCCCAGAAGAGTAAAAACTAGAATTATATTAAAGATTACCACTTATTATATTACGTTTTATTAATTGTTAATATATACAATATAGTTATTGACTTTTAATGATCGGCAAATGAATTACCAGCAGCTGTCAAATTCAGCATGTATCTTAATCTTTTCCCGTCGTATAACCAGCAGTTGCCCCTCACTCCACATTTCGAACCCCAAACCAAGCAAACGGAATCTATTTCGAATTTTTTATGATTAATGAATTCTAAATGGTTATTAATGTACAACTGTACGTAAAAAAATATTTACCTACATACTCATTATATTTGAGTTTCTAAAGCAATATTGACAATGGCATTACCGATACAATGTTATAGACTTTGTAATATAATTAAAAAATAAACTGAATTACCAAATATTTTCCCGAAAAGGATTGGTGCTGGGAGAAATGCAAAAATACTTGTAAGAAAAATAGCAATTCCAATAGCTAAAGATTTCTCCTTAGGATCCACGCATCTGCAATATAGCAAATTAAATTGTTTAATTTATTCTTTTTGTACAATAATATGTAATCTATATAATCTATCAATTAAAATATTCTGCACAAAATTAATTTCAAAATAAAATTAAATATTTTGAAATAAAAATTTGAAGCGAAACAAAGGTATATTAGAATGTTTAATGTCAGTTCAAAATATCCAATTAATTTACTTTTAAATTGGAAACTGGAAAAAGCTAGAATTTAGTAAAAATTATTTTAAAATTAAATGAGCGGTTACTTTCATTTTGGAATGTTTGTTTTTTATGTAATATTAAAACCAAATCCCAAAACTGGAGTAAACGATTGTAGAATTTAATGAGTGAAGATTTATCCAATTTTTCTGGCTAAAATAGGAAAATAGATTCAATAGTAAGAAGTGGGGCATTTAGCGGGGTTAGGGGCCTAAAGCTCCCACCCCCAATGTTTGGACTTTACTGTACATAAAAACACGTTTCTCCCAAAATACCAAAAAATAGGTTGTTTTTGCCGTAAAAATGCAAATATTCGCGCTACGCGCAATATTGTTGCCATTTAAATTTATTTTGACCTAAAATTGTGCAATTTTAGGCAAAATTTGTACATATTTTCTCACTAAGCGCGATTTTTTGTAATTGTCATAGCTCTTGACTTAAATTTGCACAGGGCAACATTCGCCATTCAAAATTGGCTTATTTCACAAAAGTTTGATTAAGCCTCCCCCCAAATGTGTGACCTGTACTTATAATGAGCCTGATAATAAGTTATTTTGCACAAGTTTTGTATAGTTAATGTTACACACATTTTTAAGCATATAATTGACTATTGTACGGCTAGTCCACCATACACAAATAAAGTATTGCAATTATAAAAATATTAGGGAAAATTTAGTCGTGCTACTTAAATGTCAATAACAAGGATAACCAAGACGGCAAACTTGTTTCCTAAAAAATGTTAAAAATTATAAAATACCTGTAGGCAACCAACATATTTCCGATTCTTCCGGTACTGTCGAGTAACTTGATGAGAGCGCTGATTCCAAGAAATGTGATGAACGTAGTAAGACATTTAGAGTCGGCACAAGTGCCAAGAGTGACCTTTTCCTCTAGAGATGGTAAACATGAACAGTTTGAGATGGTTCCATTCACAAAGGAACTACATCCAGCGTGACAGGCAGAGTAAAACACTTGTTTCTCTGCCTGGTAGCAAACGGGAAGCATTTTGTTTACTTTGCAGTTGCATTCGGCGTTACAAGTGTCGGAGAGACTCCACGTTTGCTCTCCCTCGTTCTGTTGACCCAACATCAAGTTTCCTTGGTCACATCCGAATTGGGTGAAGGAAATCAGCACACAGACATAGGCCAGACCCAGTACAACATTCCATCCTGCGAGTACACGGGCTCTGGGTAGAAATTTAGTTATCAGAGCTCCACTTATTAAAGTCCCAGCAGCTTGAAAAACAAGACTTACAGTTCCTGTTATAAAAGATCACACATAAATGAAATATAAGTATTATACACGAAATTAAAATTTTGTTAAAAAGATTTTTGACATAAATTGTAACTCTTTTGTGTCCCAATGACAAATGTATTAATCAAAACGAAACCTACATCACTTTATTTCTTAGCTCACAAATCATAGTTGTAAAAAGGGAAAAACATAATGTCGGTTTTGTTAAGCAAATAAGTTTATACCGGAAATAACTGAGGCATTGACAGCATTTAGTCTGAAAATAGTTTCCATGTACTTTGGCATATAAGTCCAATAGCCAATAGCAGAAAACATGTAGAAAATACCGGCAAGAGTATTAAATACGTTAGTTTTATTCTTGAGCAGCGACAGGATGGCTGGAGCCAGTTCTGTGAAAAAATAAAACAAAAATTATATTCTACTATTCCAGTTATAAAAATAGTAGCACAAATTAATTATTTTTCAAGTAATTATAAAAAGCTCTCAAATTTCTTTCCAGAGTTCATTAAATAGTAGTGAATGTTAAAAAATTCAAAATAATTTTTTTCACATTTTGGACGCATCAACTTAGCCCAATCAGAATTCTCAACTAATAGTAAATATATTAAATCTACTCGAATAAAAAAACTTACAATGCGTTAATTAAGGCTTCAATATAATTTCCTAATGCTGTACTAATTCTCATAATTTCTCATACTACAGAAATTGGAATTCTAAATTTTTTGAATGTAGATTTGTAGTTCATTTTTTAGTTAGAAAATTGAATGGCTATTTTCATAATTTTTTCATTAAGCACCTACCTATCTAAATCCATTGTCAAAATCGACCTTGTATATTTAAACTAAACGCCTTAATTGAGCACACTATTTTACTGTGTAAATATACGTTAGAAATCCCTAGTAGTCATAGGTACATTGTCAATTAATATGATAATCCCAAATTCATAAGCCATTAAGTTTTGTTTGCTGAATTAGGTATTGTCTAAACATTTATTATGATTTCCTCCTACATCACATTATTGATGTAAGGTATTAATTATGTGCGATGAATTATTAAATCCATACATGTAACGTGAGACTACCGCATTGTGTTAGTCAGACCATTACTATGTTTGGGTTGATGATTCATAAAAAATGGCAATAATTGCTATATTATCTAATACATTGCAAATTATTCATTCGTAGCATCCCTCAATAAAATACCTGAAAGTTTGGGAGCGCCCGTTTCTTCCAAGACTTCAGGAGTTAAAATCATTTGAGATCCCATTTTGTTGGTGTCTGTCAAAGTGCCCGTGTGACCCATTCCACTCAAAGTCATGTTATTGGCTGTCAACTTATTCCTTACTTTTGTACGGGGTAATACTTTCGGAAACATCGCAATGAATACAGAAGTAAAGGCCATGAGTGATCCCAGAGCAATCCATCCTATAAAAAAGTAGAATAAAGTATTAATCAAACAAAAACAAAAAATCAGGAAGCATCTTGTTTGTAGACATTATGAAAAACAACGTATTGATACTACCTACATGACATACATAGGTAGGTATATGATATGCCAATACTACAAATAATATTGGGATACACATGAGATGGGTGCATGTGTACATTGTACATGAAATGAATAAAGCATTGTATGTTGCACATTTATCTGAAAATGTCAATCATTTTGTTGAAAATACACATGACACTTCAAATAAATACTTTTTTTATATGCATACAAGTAATACTAAATAGTAAGTTTAGTTTACATAACTTAATAGATACTACATTTTTATGAATAAGCTCTCGGTGTATTCAAGACGTCATGTAAGACAAAAAAGTATAGAATGTTTTTATACGGTTTTAAAAATGTGATTTGTGTCACATGCTATAGTAACTGCAAACATTTGTTTAATAAAGTTTTTTGAACATAAGGATTGGAGGGAAAAAAATTATTGGGTTTGGTCAAATTATTTGGACGCCACGTAGAGGTGACTCGTTATGTATTTAGGTTAGTTGTGTAATTTTGGTTAGTTTTGTGAGTTATTGAAGTTATTGTCCATATATAAATTGTTAATCTTATAATTCGGTCAGGAGGTCGCACCACTCCAATTAATGGATCATTGACGATGTGTAACAAATAATAGTATGTGATTGGAAGATTGGATAATGTGGATGATATAAAAAATTAATTTGGTGTGCTTGAATTGATGGATATATCGAGTAGGTAAATAACATTGAGAATAAAATATATAGGTAGACTTGATTTGTGTATTATATAGGTACAGCGGAAAGGATTTATATAACATGACATTAAATTAATCTAGTTCTTGTTTCACAACCACAAAGTGTCACATGAAACTACATACGAACGAAGAGTGATAAGATTAGAATGTCACTATGCGATTCAGGTGACTGACTGTTTGCATGCGTTTACGATTTTAGTCATTCTTGTAATGTACTGTTAATACACTTTCACGTTGTGGAAATAATAATTGATAATATAGCATTTTTAAGAGTTTTTTTATAATAATATGACTTTCATACTCTACAAAAATATTTTGTAAAGAAATGAATTAGTAATAATTTTACCAAGGCACCATACAGATAGGAATTTTCTCCTACAAGGTAGGGTCACAGCCAAACTATAAACATATCCTTCAGCCAGGTTTAAATAAAAATGTTCGTATTTTAACATTAGATGTATGAATTTTCATCCAAGTAAAATGACATTTTATTTAATCTTGGCCGAATGTTTTGTCAATATACATTGGCTTTGGCCTAAACTAATAGGAAAAACACAGTGTCCATGAGCATTGAATGTTAATGTTACACAATGTTTCTCATGTAAAATTATTATGGTATATAAAATATAATTGTATGTCGTTTACAACTTTTCCGAATATTTTATGGAAGACTAAACAAAGTATTTTTCAAAACGTTTGATGAAAATCAAAAATAATATAATATAAATTGTTATAATCTGTTGACTTTAGTATACCATATTTTTTCACTGCACAAACGAAATAAGTTAAAAGGATTTTACGTTAGACTATATTATGTCTGAAAAAACATTTTAGTACCTATCTGAAAAATTGAGAAAAAAAATTGAATATTTAACTCAATCTGTGTACCTACTTAGAGAGTGTGATAAGACTTAAACATACAAATCTACACAATACCTGCACGTTTCAACCACCTATATTTAGTAATTTACTCAATCATTGTTTTGCATTCATGTTCTTCATTTTAGAATTATGCAAAAACTTGAGAATATTCTTTTGAATGTTTAAAAAAGTTTTACCCAGCCACCATGCTCCCATCCATCTTGGATCCGAATTACCAATGATTGGTGTCAACCAAGGACTTATGAAAAGTTTCAAGCAAGCTCCAGCAAACAGAAAGCCTAAAGTTGGCCCGACTAAGCGAACAGACATAGTTATACCTAAAATCAAACAAAAATTAGTTGAACACAGGTTTAACAAGAATGAATATTGTTTTTTAATTATTTACACTCAAATTTGTCTTTTTGACTTAAATGAATGTATGGCTCTACAATATACTAAATACTAAATATTTCATATGCATTTGCATTTTTTTCCGGAAAGGTTTTTTTTAATATAAACGGAAAAAGATTGAAATTTACCAAATATCATGGGAGTTTTTGTATTGGATACATTGTCATCCAGATATGGTCCACCCAATGAATAAAATAATAATACTCCTATCCCCATTACAAATTGAGAAATAAATATTAATATCAGAGGAACAATTGAAATGTCAGATTTGTCACAGTCATTGGCGTTCGACGTTTCTCCAGCTGCAGATTTTCGGCATGTCTGTACTTTATTTCTGTTTGCAGCTAAAAATCAAAGAAATATTATTTTTATAATTGTTAATGCCCAAAAATGAAAATAAGTTATTACTATTAAAAGTAATAATATTTAAAAATTATCATTATGAAGAAGTCTTATAGCTAGTTATGATTTCACAAACATTTTTAAAAAGGTTGTATTCGATTTTTGCAAATGAAATGACAATTTTTTTATTTACCACTTGCGACGCTAATACCACTAGTTATATTGGTTGCCAGAGATGTGCTGTTGAGGAAGGGTGTTGGGGTAGTAGGCATGTCATAAATATTGCCATATTCTTCAGTAAGACTTAGAGCGTCATTTCCTGGTCCGTATATAAGATGGGGTGACGCGAGAATGAATGCAGATAATGCAGAAAATAGAACACCAGTAGCAATCCATTTTGGTCGATTCCCTCGCCCAGCATAATAAGACAGTATGATTGAAAACAAAATCTGACTTATTTCATTACCCGTCATCACAATTCCTAAAACCGTTACAATTATTGTTAAGAAACGTCATCACTTAATATGTAAAAATGGAATTGTATCTCGAGTTCGCTTTCCAACCGAGAAATGGGGAAGATGATCGTGAAATAGAAGTGAAACAAAAATAATGCTTCACACAGGAAAAAATGGAGAAAAATAAATATTTATACAATGGAAATACAAAAATTGTAATTAGAGATTGGGGGATTTTCATTTTGATGTATTAAAAACATAATTTTCTTATTTTCCCCTTCTTTCGGTTTTTTTCTCATTTTTTCTTATTTTCCCAATTATTTAACGAAATATCGTTTCGCATTTAAGATAAAATCGAACTCTGATTGCATCGATGCATAGATTTGCATTTGCAAGATTAAATATTGTATGTGCAAATTGATTGCCAAAGTTGTATTGAATACCGTATTTCTTCCATTTATAGCTCCGCCTATTATAATGTTGAAATTCAAGGGGAGCTATAAAGACGGGAAATAGGAAATACGTTACTTCATCGTAATGACATAAAATATATAAAATTTTACCCGCTGTTTCGGAACTGATTTTGAATCTTTTCTCTAGTGTTGTAATAGTTGCTGTGAAATAGGCCCATGACATTCCTTGAACAATTGAAAGCATGGAAAATATTACCATGAAGGTTTTCTTGGACGCAAATTTCTGTAGCCATTCCGGATGGTAACATCGTATACCACATTTATCGTCCGGATCGACTCTGTCGTCAACAATTCGAACTCCATTGTTGATAGATTGAGTGAACTCATTCGGCCCACTACTGCCATTATTAAGATGTATTCCTTTTTCAACCGTTTCAAATAAAGGCTTGTGAGACTCCTCCTCATTATCGCTGGGGTCTAACATTTCAAACTGGGGAATATCCTTAGACATGTTTCTTATTCAAAAATATACTTTTGTAAAATAAATGTAACAAAAATGGCACAATCCCAAGTTTCAGTCTTAAACTCTAAGACACACGTGTATTCTGCTATAAAATAATCTGCTTTTCTATGCAGTAATCTCACAATCTCACTTTACCCTATTGAAATTTATTTTATTTTATAACTTTTAAGTGTCTGGTATCAACATTGTAATAATTTGAGATAAAATTTAGTAGTGATGCTTGGTAGGCTGTAGTTAGTTTTCCATTTCTTAGGATTCAATTAAATCTACTGGAGAAAATTTCAAGTTTTTTCAATGTATAGGCACGCACAGAAATATTTCTGCCGTGTGTAAATGCGACAAAATAATATTTCTGGAGCATGTGACTCTCAAATAAGCTTTATCTGCTCCGAACGAGAATAAATGTATCAATAACCCTTGAAGATACCAACAGACAAATGCTTCTGGTGGATCAACCAAAGTTTTTGTTCTGCTTACATAACAATATTTTCAACTCAACATAATATTAAAAAAATGTTATCTCTCTTTTTTGGGGTACATTGTACGTGTTATATATTGTCACGATAACAAACTACTGTTAACAGTGTAAGAGAATGGTGTTGAATCAAAGAAATATACATTCGTTGAATTCACACACCCAGTATTTAGAGATAACATAGCTACAGGGGACACGAGACACAAACATATTTTCATGAATGTAAATTTTGACTGTGTGAATGATAGTGTGAATTTAATGTAAATGTAAACTGCGTTCTCCATGTAGAGGCATTTGCCCATATAATCTCTGTCTCAATTCTACAAAAAATGATCAGTCAATTATTATTTAGACAGTTGATGACTGTGACATTTTAATTGATAACAATCAAATACACATTTAACGCTAATCGGAAATTCGTAAACTGATAAAGCTACTAATGTACGTGTTATGCGTATACACATGCAATGTATTTTATTATGCAGCACAGAACTTAATTGACTCGTATAATTAGTGTGATAATATGTAAAGAGATCATGTACACACAAAAATCCCACTCAATATTAAATATTCAAATGCATTATTAAGCGACAATAAATGACTTAAGTAAATATATTCAGATATTTCTAGTTGGAAAAAAATCACCAAGGGTAATTTATTATCAGAACTGAACGAATTGTCATCATAATATGGTGATAGATAATACTACAATAATATCTAAACGAAAAAAAAAGTATTTAGAAAATAGTATTTTAAAACAAATATAAAATTATGAATATCATGTGCATGTATGAGTCAGAAATACTCTCAAATTAAATATAGTAACAATTTTGGTTATTCGCTTTGGCAAGTTGTAATGCGATGCGTATAAATCAGTATGTACCGGCACAGTCAATGCTAGTAGTAACACTCACTTTGGATAGTTTGTACACATTTAGATATTTCTACTATTAAATTTTACAGTGCTACAGTCGGGTACCACTAAACATATTGCGTTCTTTTAGCGAGACCAACATACAATAATAAATATACCTACTTCAAACAGTAGAAATTCCATCATTAGTTTGCATTTTATCTTCGTTTATATCGTTGGTATGCAATATTTGAACTAAAAATAGAATATTTTTTGTTTATTTTATATAATATTCAAACTTTTCCAAAGCTCTGTTTCTCTCATGTAAATAAACATGCAGATATCTAAATAAAGGCACGTAGCTACTATATATTAAATTGACTACGACTAGAGAAGGATTAGGTATGACAGAATGGTACTACACAAATGAACAAATATTTGAAGAAGAGATTAAAAAATAGATAGATTGAGATGATATACGACCCTTTATACGTATTTATACACATAATATTGTTCTGAAATGTTATACAAATGCAGTAGAAACCAATAGAAAAAAGATACCTAATATGATTCAGTTTTCTTTTACATACAGTTGATCTAAAGAGTAGATCTTAAGAAACATCTAGAAACTACAAACAGGCATATATGACGCAATCGGGCAATGATGTACATACTTGGGTCAGTTGGGTCTCAGCATAAGCATAATATAATGTCATAAATAATTCAACTTTTCAACAAATAATTAAAAGCCTACATTTATAACCATACATGTTTTACAAAAAAAACAGAAAAATTGATGTAATTGCATGTATAAAAATGAGTAGATAATACAATTTGCTATATATTATGTCTATTTTAATTATATTATCAATTATATTTTTTACTAGGTAGTTCAATAAATAAATTATGTATACAATTGATTTGTTAAATTATAAAAATTTGTTTTTCACTAAACATTATATTCATTTAAGTATACGTATATCTACGTACGTATATATACACATTCCAAATAAAATTGAAATAGAGATAAAAGTACAAAAGATTATTGATCTGATAAAACATCTCCAGTAATTATTTCGTCGGAAAATGAGAGAGAATTTTCTTCTTGGATATGTTTACGGGCACGATAAATCCCATTAGGATTTCTAGCGGGGTCGTGAACCTGTTGATGCAGCCGCATATTGGTCATATTTTTCGTAGTTTTCCCGCAAATTGAGCAAAAATAAGTCTTGGCCAAGTCTGGTCGATGAAATCTTGAATGATGACGACGAAGTGAAGGCAAATTCTTAAAATACTGTTTACATACACTACACTGAAACTGGTCTGTATACATAACTCCGTTACTTAGACAACGTTCATCATCACTGATGTCAAAATTTCCATCTCGTCTTAATAAACCAAAATCCAAAGGATTAGTAGCATTAGTCTCACGTCTGAGTTCTGGAACCCCTTCAGTGTTTTCACTCATTATATTATGTTGTATTGAAAAGTAGGATTTTTTCATGCTAAAACTTTCTAAATTGTTGCCTGTGATACAAAAAAATTCCATAAATTAAATCAAAAATATATTATTTGAAATATTTCTATGCTTAAATCAATGTTTTAATTGGTTATAGGAGAAATTCAATTCTAAAGGCACCTTGCATGTTCGTTTCTCTCACTTCAAAGTTTTGTGCACACGTCCCAGGTGAATATTCATCAGTTTTAGTTGCCTCGACGTCAATGCTGTTAATAATCGTATTTTGTACTGCATTTCGACTTAAACTCTCATGACTAGTGGTTTCTTGAATAAAAGACATTGGGTCGAGTAAATTCATTGGTTTGACAACCGTGGAATCATCTGAATATATTGAACATGGATCTATTTCGTATTTGAATTGCTCTGGTGGAATCTCTTCATTTCCTTCTTCCTCACAAACATTAGAATTATTGTACTCTGGATTCTTATATTCAAACTCCGGCTCTTTTTTCACACTCACATGTTGCCTGGAATTCGTAATAATTGCTTTTCTAAGAACAGCTTCATTTTTAGATGCATTGTTGAATTTTCGATGTGCATGGTACATTTCTTCTAATGTGGAACCACAGCGACTACAGAGAATAACATTGTCTTCATCTCTATCGTACATTTTAGACATTCCTTCTTTGAGTAGATCCTCCAAACAGATTCCATAAATGTACAAAATCGCATCTAAAATTGAAATATTCACGCGTGGATCCTCTTCTATACCTTGTGTTGGTTTAAAAGCTTTTACAAATTCAGACTCATCTTCTGTATCCAAGGCCAAATCACAATTAAAGCAATGAGCAATACCATGCTTTGTGAGTATGTCTTGTGGAGATCCACGAATTAAGATTGGAGCACCTGTTGAAAAATATTTTTGTCGTTTTCTACAATTGACAATAATTGCTCATTCAAAATCAGATCAGAATACTGTTTTTATAATAAACTTAAGCGATAAAATATTTTACGCAGAGCTTTCACTGTCTTTTATATTATTACCTATTGATTTAGCACATCTGTCGGGTGAGAGTGAAAATTTTCTTCTTTTAACATCATTTGTGTCCTTATGGAATATTGTAGCCATTGCATCTGTTATATATGGTCCAGAAAGAAAATCCTAAACTGTTGGAATTTTCCGAGGACACTTTACAACCTAGAATTATGAATTACAAATTATGGATATTGTTTAGAAAGGCTATGCAAGATCCAAATCAACATAATTAGTCAAATTCACTCTAAAAACTGTTTTGTAGATGTAACATCTATAAAATAAGTAAAAAGTATCTAATCTAGATTTTCACCATTGGAATAAATTATTAGATATAATTTATTTTTGTAGATTGTGTAATAATATGAAAATACTTACAATCAATTCATAGTTACAAGCTGCAAGACGTGAGTTTTAACATTTTCTGTTACATTGTGTAGTGGTAATAATGACAATAATTATTGTGATAGACAATACAATATTCCATAACTTTTTGGTTGTATTTTTCAATGTTGGAGGAACAGCTGTATGTTTCTTTCCCTGAGGGAAAAAATTGAGTAGTTTGAGTTTGAGTTGGGAATTGGGATAATGAAGTGCGGCAAAATGAATGTGACTTATTTATAATTAAGTGAGCAGTAGATGGCAATCAAGTATGATAGTGAAAAGATCGACCGGAGTTGTATCATTGTTGTATCCAGTGTTCTCCTTCCCACTGGGAAGTGGGAAAAATGGACATGGGAGAAATGGGAAAAATGGGAAGGAAAGAGATTGCTTCCCACTGGGAAAAATGGGAAAAATGGGAAAAAATAAAAATACGT
>JAQFYB010005029.1:0-14872 GCA_034694085.1 Pogonognathellus longicornis | reverse complement strand
TAGTTTTCCGCACTGTCTCATTATTTTTGCAGGTTCGTCGAGTCGTCGTGACAAGCTAACAGGACTTTCACAGTATAGGTGGGTTTATTTTTATTAAAATGTATGTTCTTTCAGTTTTTCAGGTCTCTGTGCAGCAATACAACTGAAACGAAAATTAAAGTTAAGTACATTTACAGTTTACGAAAGTAGATACGACATTGGAGGAGTTTGGCTGGCGAATTCTTATCCAGGTTGCGCTTCAAATATCCAAAGCCATTTATATAGCTTCTCATTCGAGCCGAACCCTTGTAAGACGACCTGAACAGGTTTTCATAAAAAATCTAAACTCTATTTTCTGGATCGTTCATGAATTTCCCATATTGGAATTGCTATTTCTACCTCAACTGTAGATTGGACATCAAATTATCCTCCTCAAGAAGAGATTTGGGCATACCAAAAGAAAGTCGTTAAAAAGTACAACTTGTATTCTCATATTCAATTAAATACGGAAGTAAAGAGTCTAACTTGGGACGAGGAGCTTAGAAAATGGAGAGTAGTCATTGTGGAAAACATAAACAACAGATTAGAAAAGTTTGCAAGAGAGCTAACATTTGATATTGTGTCAGTGTAGAAATTTAAAATACTTATATGATGCATGTATCCCATTTACAATATCAAAATATTGATTTTCTCTTTATTGTGTGAATTATACTTTACAGAATAAACGCTTCTGGACGTTTCCGTGTTCCAAATATTCCTCGGGAATTTCAAGCTTTCAAAGGTCTCATGGCTCATTCTGGAGACTGGAATCCTACGATTCAATTCGATGAAAGCAAAATTGTTGGTATTGTGGGAACTGGAGCAAGTGCAGCTCAAATAATCCCAGCTATAGCTGGAAAGATTAAAACGCTACATGTCTACCAAAGAAAAGCTCCTTGGATAGCTCCATGTACTCAGTTTTCTTTCTCAGATCGTATTCAATGGATCTTTGCTCATTTTCCAATCATCCTATGGATATTTAGATGTCTCATATTTTTGTTCTATGAAATTCACGTTACGGCTTTACGGGCACATTCTTTGTTAAACAAAATAGGTGGGTGATATGATACATAAATTATGTGAGTCACGAAATACTATAATAAGTTTTTCATAAATGTTTTTATTCTTTTTATGTTTATTCAGCTCCAATAGTTTTGATACGTCGCATGAAGAGGCAACTAGCTAAGAAACCAAGACTTTTAGAGGAACTAATACCTAAATATCCTTTCGGCTGCAACCAAATTGTCGTTTCTAGTGATTATTTTCAGGCACTGACTTTGCCACAAGTCCATGTGCACACAAGTCCAATTACTCAAGTCACAAAAGATTCAATATTCAATGCAAATGGAGATCAGAGAAAAATTGACGTAATTAATTATATGTTAAAAGCAATTTTATAAAGTTAAAATTTTTGAAATACATCAACAGAATTTTGATATCAAAGATAAACTTAGTAGCAATTTATTATTTACTTACTTCTACAGATATTAATTTTAGCGACTGGATTTCGCACTCAGGATTATTTTGGTCCGATGAATATAATCGGTAGAAAAGGAGAGAACATTCTAAATACTTGGCAAACTCTAGGATCGAAACTTTATCTGGGCGTCACTTGCCACAGTATGCCTAATCTGTTTGTGATACAGGGTCCAAATTCGGTAGAAATATAACAACTATTGTACATATAAATGATATTTGCATTTGAGTATTAAGATTATGATCAAGATGCTTAAAGTTTGTTGGCTCACTTTTACTACAGTCACCAGGAAGTAACAGTATCTTATTTATGATTGAATGTCAAGTTGAATTCACAGTCAAATTAATTTCTACACTGATTCGAAGAAAAAGAAAAGTTGTAAACTTGAAGTTGGCTGCAGAAGAACATTATTTTGCTAAATTACAAAAAAGTATGAAACTGACAACATGGGGTAGCGAACAATGTCGGGATGTAATTAACGATCAAGTTATAAATGTTTGGCCATTAAGTTCTATAACGTTTTGGAAGCGTACAAGAAAAATTAAAAGTTCTCATTTTGATTTCTATTGATTAAGAATGTAGGACATTTAATTTGAATAATTAAATACAAATATTTGTTGTTTTTCAAGCACATTTTCTGATAACGTTAATAAATATTCAACATTTAATAATTTAATAAAACAATTATTTAGAAATTATTCACCTTTTCTTTCCACCCTGCAAACATCAACAAAATCCTTGAGCCCCAAAACATTGCATGTATAATATTTACTTTCGTACCTTTGCTAACTGATAATTTAGCTCGTCAATAGTATCCTTTTGTAGTGTTAACTTCTCATTCATATTAGCCAAGTGTTCTGTCATTGTGCTTAACTGAGACTCGTAAGTCCCTTTTGTTAAATTCAGTTCTTCATGTACTTCTTGCAGCTTTTGTTCCAGTGTTTTCATCTGATTAGTTTTATCAGCTTGCCTGTCCAGTGAAATCTTTAAATGGGATTCTAGATTTTTTATCTAAAATATCAAAACAAGTTTTAAATATTATATAATATAATTAAAATCGCAAGTAGGTACTTTAATACGCTGTGGTGGTTAGGGTTATTAATGAGTAGTGTTAGATTATAAAAAGTATTGGCTCACTTCTTTGTAGAATGTTACGGCTTTACTGTCACTGAGCTGCAGCAATGCAATTAGTTCATTAACTCTACCATTTAAATACTCCTTGACTTCCTTCTCGTAGCTTCTGCCCCAAGCTTGCGGATCGTCAGATATAATCTCTATTTTTCCTACCTAAACACAAAGACACAAAGAAATTCCACATTAATTTTGATTTTTATTACACTCAACACAAAAGCTAATGTTACAATATTTTATTTATTACAATGCAGTGTACTTGTGTGTGTTTGTGTTAATATAGGTAATATTTATACGCACCATTGAAGTAAAAGACTGGACAGTTTCAGAAGACGGAGTTATCTCACCACTCATTAAATCTTCCTTTCCTAATTGCTTCAAAATGCCTTTAGCTTCCTCCCATTTCTGTACAAATAAAATTAGCTATTATTATACAGTACTTTTCGAGCAGTCATAATTCATTATTAACCAAATGCAATACAAACACCATTATAATACGTATATAATTACCATGAATATCTTAGAATATTTCATTTTCAAGAGTTGATATTCCAGCATCCAATGTTCTTTCATTTGTTCAGCTGCAGTAAGTTTACTAACTAAATCTGGCATATTGACATTTTCTTGTTCCCGCTGGACGACTGGACTTGAACGGATTTTTTCTTGAAGCTGGTCCACTTGCTCTCTATAAGCTTCTATTTCATCCAAGGCATTTTGTAATGTAAACTTTAATGTTCTTAATTCTGACTCTAGACCTGATTGTTTTTCCTGTTGAATAAAAATACCGTTTTCAAATGGTCAAACAAAAATTGTAAAAGAGTTAAATATCAAAAGCAAAGCAATGATTACAATTAGTTCTTCGGATGGGGATCTTGACTGTAATTGGTCGTTCAGTCGTTCAATATCACTTCTATGACCTTCTTCCATTTCCGCTATCTACAAAAATGAAATTACAGTTGAGGAAATTCTTAAGTACAGATATAGTTAAAAAGGTAGTTAATTCAAGCATACCTTCTTGTAAAGTTGTATATTCTCATCGATTTTAGCTAGCAACTCGAGATCAAATTGTCCTTGCCCTTGAACTTGGACATCCGGTTGTGTTTTCTTCTTTCCTTTACTCTACGTATTAAAAATATATTAATGATTTATGATCTCCTTAAAGTCCTTAATTGCAAACTTAATTACTATTACCATAATTTTATTATTACTAATTCAAACTTACATTAGCCATAGACAATTCTTCTTGTAGGAACCCCACCCTTTTCTCCAATTGGGTATTTCTAAAACTTAAACTATCCATTTCCTGTTCATTTTTTCTGATTGTCTGTTCTTTGCTCTGCAATTCATCCTGCAACGAAACATTGCACAAATATTGTCAAAATTCAATAGGTATGTACAGGTAAATATTACGTGTTTAGATATTGTATTTAAGGGAACTGTTTAGCAAACAAAAATCGAAGATTCTACAACAGTTTATTTCTAAAAATGATCATTTGCTTATTTATTTTATTGAATTCGTGTAAAGTAAAGTGAAAGTTTATGTGACAAATAAAACTCTGACTTGTACCTTTGATTCCGCATTTTTGGCTTGCTCATCTAAAACAGCTTTCTTCAGTACATTTACTTGTGCCCTTAACTGCAGAATCATAAAACATAGAACAATTAATATTTTCTTACAAATTAAATATTGACTCTAATATAAACATACATATTTATGACGTTTTTATAATAAAATAATAAGAATGCCTAGTTAGTTCCACCATAAATAACCATTTAGAGTGAAATCAAAATATGTTTTAAAATTTTAGTAGTAATAATGAATTATTTAGTTTTAGGAATATGCGAGCATAATGATACCTTTGCATACTCAGTGGCCAATTTTTGATATTTCGAATTTAAGTCTGAGTTTTCCATTTTTGACAGTCAATCCATTAGCACACTAGAATGTATAAAGCAAAATACAACTCCCTAATTTTTGCATTTTCGCATTCTATCTTGGTTATATTGATGTTCAGTTCGTTGCGTGAGACAAGTTACTTTTTGCCCCACACACGACAAACACCACAAAATAAAGCAAACAGCAAAGGAAATCCTAAATCTAAGCTTAGCATTTTATGTATACACTTTTACACTACTCTCATTACTAATACATTCAATTTATTATACCTTTACCTCCTATCTCGATCTGCACCTAACCTACTTTAAAAAGGCCAAATAAATGTTTTATCTACGAAACACGTATTTGTGTTACATGATTCTATATGCACTCTCTTTTTGTCTTTTCCCCATTGTTGTACATTAACTTACATTATCACTTTTATCGCAAACTCAATGCACTTGTATAGAGTTTGTGATGCCTACTGCCTACCTATTCTAGGTAGTATACTTACCAACCATCACCATTTGCAATACTTTTAGCAGTCTAAATAAACAATATCACGTACCATATATCCTTAAATTATAAAAATACTAATAGCAGAAACACAACACAAATTTTACCCGTGGTCGACTTGTGTACATACATGCGGAGGGAATAATTATAAGTTAATTACTGTGCTTTTGCTAGCGTTCTTAAGTAGTTAAAAAGAGAGTACTAACACTTTATCTTTTTGTAGTTTGCAATATTATATATAAAAATATAAAAACTTCATAAAACCATGTAAAGCTGGGGCAAGATTATATAGAGCTGTTGAGAGTTGAGATTGTGTGCAATAAACTATGCACATACTACAAACTCACAAACTAGTCTGTTTCCTGCCGCAGCTTCTATTTCCGTCTGCAATCTTCTGCAAATTGATCTGCAAGTCCGCATAAAAGTCCGCAACTCTAGCGATGAGAATGAGACACAGAGGACAATGACAGTATTTATTGATTCTTACATAATGAAATGAATGTGTCTTGCAAAAGAGACGGTTCCTTTCAAATTGTAAGGGAATTGGATAAAAATAGTACATTGTCATATTATAGGTAATGTAAAAGAAATGAAATATTTTAACAGAGATGATTTCCAAGAATATTTAAACATTTTAATTTAATTACGCAATAACTATCTTAGCATTACGAAGATAGCTTAAACATCGATATGCAGAAATACGATATTTATTTTCCTATTTTAAATTCGCTAATGGTTTAATTTACAGTCAAATTGCCATACATTTAGGGAAACATTTAAAAAATACAACGTAGGTTTCAGTGTTAAGTTGGTGTAGGCATTAGGCATATAAAGCATCTGAGATTCATTATAGTGTATACTTGCATATTACATTATTCGACCACGCAAGAACTGATTTCCCAGTGAAACCTGGTACAACAATCATTATCTAGGATATTGTATTGTTTGTAGGAATACAAATGCCGTACGCATTTTGAATGGTAAATTTTGCAACATTTAATTTTAATGTGCCAAGAATGAAGTCATTGACTGATACTGGGAGCAATTTAATAACAAGGAACTAGGAATTATATGAGTGTACTGCACTTGCACTGTGCAGTGTGCACTGTAATGGAAATGGACTGTTCGTTAGTCTTAAGCGCTCCTTTTGGTACATATACGCAGGGAATGACTCACATTACAATACAGCTTTCTTTATGATTTAAAATTAAAGTAGCTATACTCAATCTGATTTCATGTGGACTTTAAAAAATATTTTTGGTGTTGTAGACGATAGCGTGATATCTAATGAGAATCAGTTTAGATTTTGCATTATAGGAGCTGGGTATTTTCTCTCTTGATTAAAATGAAAGCTAAAATCACAGTTTCACACAATTTCAATCGTCAGATTTCTAATATCTATTAGTTTGAAAGATTCAAGCTTTAAATATTGTAATTTTTATTTCTTGACAGAATATCTGGTATCTGTGCAGCAATTCAAGTAAAAAGAATATTAAGGAATGTACAATTTACTATCTTTGAGAGTAATAACGATGTGGGAGGAACGTGGCTGGTAAACACCTATCCAGGATGTTCTTGCGATGTGGAAAGTCACCTATACAGTTTTTCTTTCGAACCAAATCCATGTAAATTATAATTGCCTTTATTGATATCAATACTATTACCAAACTATTACCTACAAACGCCTATTCCGAGGTCTAACTGTTTTAGTATGTAATTGTATGCGCTTTATGTAAGATTGGAAATGTAAGTACGCTACACAACCGGAAATATTAAACTACTTACAAAATTTGGCAAGAAAAAATAACCTATACGACCACATACAATTCAATACAATAGTCACAACTCTAACTTGGCACCAAGACGTCAAAAAATGGCGAATAAAATTTCTTCGTAAACTGAACTGTGGAAAATCGATTGAACACGAATCATACTATCATTTCATGTATAAAATATTATTATGAATGAAAACTAGGCTTCTACAATAGTCCTTATAAATACTAAGCCGCCTTACCTATAAGTATTTTTTAATTTTGACAGAATTAACGCTCCAGGGTTATTTCGACAACCAAATATCCCTCAAGAATTTCGTCTTTTTAAAAATGCTATTTTTCACTCTGCAGAATGGGATAATTCTTTTACATTTTCAGGGAATGAAATAGTGGCTGTAGTGGGAAGTGGAGCCAGTGCGGTACAAATAATTCCCAGTATTGCTGAAAGTGTTAAAGAATTGCACGTTTTTCAAAGAACGGCTCCATGGATTTTACCCAAAAAGCAATATCAATTCGGAAAAGCTATGCAGTTTATTTTCGCGTATTTTCCTTTAGTAATGTGGTTATACAGATGCTTACTTTTTCTTTTCAATGAGATACACGTATATGGATTTTATGAGAATTCGTTCTTAAATAGAAAATGTAAGAACAAAAATATTTTTAACTTAGTATAAGTGTAACATATAAATAGTCATATTCTCATGTTCGTTGGAATATTTACTATGTCCCTTGTCTATTGTATGCAAAAATCGGAAATTTCTACACTACACCTATGAACACGAATAATGAATCTTCAATTAATTATTTGATTTTTTAATCTGTTAACGACGCTATTAAATACTTCGAGAATCATTTTCATGGAAATGATGCTGAATCAAAGAAACATAGTCCAATGCATTCATTTGGATGTAAAAGAGTCTCCCTATCGGATGATTACTATAAAACGTTTTCTCTTCCAAGTGTCAAACTTCATTGCAGTCCTATTACTAAAATTTTGGAAGACAAAATTCTTACTGAAGAGGGTCTTGAAACACAAATTGACGTAAGTAGTCATTTAATTGCAACATTCCTAGGATAATAATTGTTGTATGTTTGCGAAAGATACATTTGGTTCAAACACAGTTGTAAATGTAATATCACAATATTTCAGATGCTTATTTTGGCAACTGGATTTAAAGTTCAAGACTATTTCTCTCCAATGAAAATATATGGAAAAAACGGTGAAGATATATATCAATCTTGGAAATCTGAAAGACCTAACACTTATTTTGGAACTGTATTCACTAATGCACCAAATCACTTTTTGATTTTCGGGCCCAATACGGTAGCTGTATTTGCTGAATAACAAGTGAATTCACTAAGCCTTAAATCTTTAAAATGTATTTTTTTTTGTTTTAGTCTCCAGGCCACAACTCCCTTGTTTTTATGATAGAATGCCAAGTAAACATGGCTATAAACTTAATTGCTGAAACTATTGCAAGGAAAGTAAAATGTGTAGAAGTAAAATCAATAGCTCAAGATGAATTTATGAAATACATTGATAAAAACATGGAAAGTACAATTTGGCGTACAGAAAGATGTGGATCGTGGTATGAAAATTCAAAAGGATACATTACAGCCATTTGGCCGCTATCATGCATTGAATTTTGGAGAAAAACTAGAAAAATTAATTTTAATTGCTTTGAATTTCGGTAAATTGAACCACACAATAAAACACATCTTTAAGGGTTACACATCTTTGATACACACACTTCTTTGCATGCAAGGTCATATCAAACTATTTTCTAACCAGTTTGTCCAAGGCCATATTTAGGATTCCATTTCGGGAGGGGCAAATACCAACATCGTGGGAAAAAATTTGAGCTATTTTAGGCCAAAATCAACCTAAAATGCATTTCTGCTATTTATTGCACTTTTTTTGGTAAAATAACCTTTTTTTCGATTTCGGAGTGGGCAATTGCCCCCTAAATATAGTCTTGGGTTTGTCGTACAGTCGTACTGGATCAATTTATTTGCTTTTAATATCAGTTAATAGAATAGCCTAGCATAACCACTACAATAATGAATTCCGTTCTTGGAAAATGACTACCTAATAGCATTGCATATAGACGCATGATACAATTCATCTAATGTGTACGTGGGATAGCCATCATGCAATGAAGATTGTATATTTTACAGTCCTTATATAGAGTCATTGTGAGTTTATTATAAGAAAGTTTAGTTTTGAGTTTGAGTGTGTATGTGAAAATAATTGTGATGGGAAATACTGTGAAACATGTATGCTTGGGTAGTTGAGTAGTAACCTTTTTGTATATCTTATACATGTCATGCTGTCTGTGTAGGTTGAAGTGTCTGTAACAGTGAACAGGTTCAGCATATAAGTTATATTATATAACTTATATAATGAAAATGATGACAATTAGTTGACGAAGTAATGAGTGCATATCAATATCACCTTCAAATGTACTGCAACATATCCATGTGAATGAAGCATCATCTATCTTTGCTGCAAAGGCATCACAAAGTACACGCAAATTTAAACATGATGTTAGTGATATTAATAATTTTCATTACATGAATAACTCGTTATAATTTATTCGTATCATTTAATAACACCCTGAGTGATAATTTATGTGAAAAAAGTTTCTTATTCTGTTTATAGTTTAACCAAAGACAGCTCAGTGTGCACCGCATTAACACGATTATAAAATTTGAAAATGGCATCACCCAAACAAATTGAAGACTTTCTGTCAAATGTCCTTGGCATTGAAGATTGGGAACTTGTTACAGAACAGACCCCGTATGAAAGAAAATTAGAGTTTCTTAAGCGAATCGTGAAAGCTCATGTGTTCACGGTATATTTCCAAGTAAGAGTTTCGACAATAATATTAATTATCATCATTTAATATGGAAGATTACGCAAGACTTAATAAGTAAATGCATATTCTTCATTTATTATGCATAACTGCATAAGTCATAAGTAGGTATACAATATTTATTACAGATACAATAAAACAATTCTTAAAGATTTCTCACGTAGCCCCAAAAGATTATCTGTATGAAGTATAATTTATGCAACCAAAGCCATAAGTTCACGGTTTAATCAAGTAAAGTAAATATAATTTTTTAGCAAGTATATTACATTGATGCATATTTTGTTTTAGAATGTCACGATGTCAGCCACTCCAACTGATAAAAGAAGAGCACCGACCCTCGAGGATATAATTGAGACAGGATCCAGCGGCAAAGGCGGTGTTTGCATACAGCTAAATTATTTTTGTCGGCTTGTTTTGGAATATTTGGGATTTGACGTATTCACTGTTGCAGCGGATGTCGGTCAATCTACAATCAGAAATAATCATGTCTGCACAATAGTTCAGCTCACAAAAGATGAACTGTTTTTGGTTGATATTGCTGTAGCTAATCCGAATTATGAACCAATTCCTTTACACCAATTACCCTACCATGGGATGGCGGCTGGGTATCCATACGAGTATCGCTTAACTCCCGAAGGAATCTATCAGAGGGTGCAGTTGAAAGGAAGCTACACTAAAGGAGATTTTGTATGCACCTTAAATATATACCAATTTGATGTTTACAATTTTCTTCTATTTCCTCTGGTTTAATGTAAGTATTTTTTATTTTTTCTTAGCCTGAGGGTAAAATTGAAGAAATACGATACACATTCACATTGGAACCAAAAACAGTAGAAATCTTTACTCCTTCTATGTTTGAAATCTTCACTAACACACAACTGACTGGATTTTTAAGAAATGCATTTTTATTTCGCCATTTTGGTGAAGATGATTTCATTTTAGTGTGGGGAACCACCGTGGTTATTGGTGGAAGAGAAACTAGACAAGTGTTTAGATACAAAACTTACAAAGAACTTATACCTGTTTTACAGAAGTATTTCCCCACCCTAAATGAATCTGAATTGCAGGATGCTATAAAAGTTTGGTGTACATTTAAACAAATCGACGAGTAATTACAAAATGTCTTTTTTGTTAATATTACATGAATACAAAAGCCAATAAAGTTATGTTGTCATACAAAATTGTTTATGAGTTAAATGAACTAGTATATGTATTTTATGCACAATGACTGGGAGAGACCATATAGAACTGACCGTGACGTAAATCAAATAAGTCATCAATCAATGCGAATACATATCTGTATAGTGACAAAAACTTCATTATAAAAACCCGTCAACTTCACCTTATCAACTACCTAATGCATTTTTGGTGAAATGTCAAAGTCTTTAAGTTTGTGTCCTTATCAAGTCTCCAAGATTGAGAAAAGTAACTTTGCATATTATTATTGCTATTATAATAATATGTAAGTATAATATGCATGCAAACCTAGATCAGTCGTGTGCAATACATATAGCATAGCATATGGGGGATAATAGTGTGCATTAGACAGTAGGGGAATTACCAACCAAGAGGAACTTCAATCGACTCTCTTATTTGTTTTTCAGGCTCACCACACGTTGGTTAAAATGATAAGGAGACGAGTAAATAAACAGATATAGGAATTGTGAAGCGCATATAGATAAACAATAACTATTCATCGTAAAAATAAAAACACCCGTCTATGTTTGTACATAATCTGACTGGAACTAGCTACATAGATGATATCTACCCTGATATGATTAGTTTCAATGTGGCATGTGTTCTGTACATGATATGATTTATGTGAATAGTGTATATAGTATAAAAAAGTAGTATAGGTATACATCTTTTTAACACTTCACACATGCATAATGTTAATGCAATTGACTTGCAAGCATGATAATATCTTTTACTAGGAAACAGATAGTGGTAGGAATGACTCATCTATGAATTAACATAGACATCTATTTTAATGGTAGATATTTCGATTAAGTAAATCCATTCACCTGAATTCCGCCATCATTGTCTTCCCTTAAGTTTTACGATTGCTAGCATCAAAATATCTCTACAGCTATGGCTAATGAAAATAATACAATTCCGAAAATTTGTATTATCGGAGCGGGGTAAGAAGCAATATAAGCTAAAATAATCTAAACACATTTTCATTCGTTGTAGACAACGTATAATAATATATATAAACATAATATACTGATGATGGTGTTTATTAACCTTGATTTTAGAGTAGGGGGTATTTGTGCTGGAATTCAATTGAAAAGGTTGATGAAAATTGAAAACGTTACAATATTTGAAAAAAATGAAGATGTTGGAGGTGTTTGGTATGCAAATCGATATCCAGGTTGTGCTAACGACAACCTCAGTATATGCTACACTTATACATTTGCACCAAAAGCTGGTAAGCCTTTCTTTATGATACAGTATAACAGAACGTATACTAATAAACTAATAAAAATGTATCAGTTGTCAGTGTATAAATAATTGTAACAGTTTATGTAATGTTAAGTAGTTAAACCTTCAATAAAGTAGGATAGGTCTACAGTCTACAGGTATTTAATGGAATACACTCTAGCTAGCCTTTTTCATTGCTTTGTTGTATATATTTATATCAACAAGTCTATAATGTACATATGAATCTACATAATATATTAAAGTAATATTATGTTGTGAATCCTATAAATAAATCTGCAATAGATTTTCCCAAAACGTACTCTACAAGTAAGGAAACTTCCGACTATTTAAAGGATACTGCAATCGAGCACAACATTTATCATAGAATTAGATTTGGCACTGAAGTTAAATCCCTTAATTGGAATGAAGGAAGTAAAAAATGGAAAGTAACGGTTCTGGACACGCAGAATAACTCTGACGAGATCCACTACTATGACATAATGTATTGTCCATATATATAATATAAGAAATTGTATGAATCATGAATCTCTGGTTGTCTTAATAATAATTATTATAGGATTTGTGCCACGGGAAATTTTCGGATTCCGAAATATCCCAAAGAATTTTTGAATTTCAAAGGACCAACAGTTCACACAGCGAAATGGAATGACAAGGTTGATTTAGAAAATAAAATTGTGGCAGTAATCGGATCTGGAGCATCTGCCATTCAATTGATTCCATCGATTGTAAACAAAGTGAAGTTATTGCACAGCTATCAAAGAAAGGCTTATTGGACATTTGTCTTAAGACCGAACCTCAATATCCCCAAAATAGTGCAGTGGATCTTTGCTTACGTACCATTCGTTTTAGCAATGACTAAACTATTATTAATATTTATGTATGAATTACTTTGGACATTTTTCCGTACTGACTGGAACCTGGGAGAGAAATGTATACTTACCTTCAAAGCATCAATAATTTTAATATTAACGATTTACTTAAACATTGCTATAATATAATAACTAAATGATTTTTTCAGTTCAAAATTATTCAATAAGAGTCATGAAGAGGCAGATTCCCAATAACGAAAAACTGATTCAAGACCTCACTCCAACATTCAAAGTTGGCTGTAAGCGTATTAACCTGTCTAACGAATATTTCCATGCAATCTCACGCTCAAATGTACAGTTACACAAGGAACGAATTACGAAGGTCACCCACGATTCAATTATCACAGAAGACAACAAGGAAATCAAAATTGATGTAATTGGTTATCAAAATTTGCTTTTTTAGAAATGAAGATGTATTATATGTCAAATTGTAAAATCATGAAATAAGTTTATTTGCACGATTTTAGGTTTTGGTACTGGCTACTGGTTTTGATGTTGGGTCCTACTTTGCTCCGATGGAAATAATTGGACGAGATGGAAGAAAAATTTTGATGGAATGGCAAAATTCATCACCTTCAACCTACTATAGCATTGCATCCAACTGCATGCCTAATCTCTTTATTATACATGGCCCTCATTCAGTAAGTTAAAAAATTATTTTCATAAAAATAATCTCTTGCCTGTGTAACTGAATGAAAATTGTTTGATAATTCAGGATACAGGCAGCAATCCTTCGACTGCTATGATTGAAATGCAGGTTAAATTTATGATTCGAATTTTGCAAGAAATGTTAAAACGGAAATCTCGTTGTGTCGCTGTTAAAGAAGAGGCAGAAAAAGAGTTCATGCGAGATATGAAAAAATGGTTGAGCCGAATGGTACAAGATAGTGACGAGTGTGTATCTTCTTATTATCGTAACTCAAGGAATGAAACCACAATGTACTGGCCTTTAACCTTAATGCATTATTGGTTTAAGACCCAGTTTATAAACTTCTCGAAATTTGAATTTTCTTAAAATACTCTGCATGATACAAGTATACAAACAGTCTTCAAGAAAGGTGTACTAATAAGTAATTCTAATTGCAACGGATTGAGAGGCTGCAGAAGAATTCTTCCTTAGTTTTATAAACATTTAGACAATTTCTCTGATTGGGTGTATGTACTTTTTAAACTTACTAGTTACAAAAGGTTTGTAAAATTGCTTAACAAATTTTTATGGGCCTACAGTAATTATCTTCTAAAAACCTAGCGGGTCTGATTGAAAAAATAAATACTTTCTTTTAATACTACTGTACTGAACTTCAGAATTTATTGACATGTCCCATTTTAGACTTTTGTAACCTATAATAATACATAACGAGCGATTCATTATAATAAAATATATTTAGCATATAGTTGAATTATGTTAGCAAATGCAAGTTATAGTCACAAATTCACCTGGTACAGAGTAAGTTTGATGCAAAGTAAAACAGCTTGTAAGTTGATTCACGTTGGAGAACATGTTTTCCAATCATCCTTGAGGCATAAGAGCTACATTTTTATTGTTAACTTATATTAATGTTGAAACGTAAGGTCATCGAGGTTGAATGTACACATCAGGCAGGAATAGGATACATATTTTATGGAACTATACAACCTGGAGAATATAGTACATGCACATGCAGGTTGGAACGAAAGAATTAGGCACCAGTTTGTAGTATGTAGACGATTTTGCTGAATCTATAACGTTGTCTTTTACGTATTGCCTTTAACTGTGAAATTATTTTTGCTACAGCACCGACTTTGTAGTTATAGGGTATAAGGTATATCTATATACCAAGGTAGTTAAATATTTCATACAAAAATACTACCTACCCAATGTATATAAATAACCCAGACAATAATTGTATTTT
>JAQFYB010005028.1:0-14875 GCA_034694085.1 Pogonognathellus longicornis | reverse complement strand
AAATCTTGGCTACAGTAGTTTAAAGGCCAATCAATACAATATATGAAACAGTGGTCTATTTTCTAAATAAAAAGAGCCTCTGATTTGCAACCATACTTAAATTAGGTTGTTAACATCTGGCAACCCTGATGTCAAGTGTTGCCAAAAAGTGTGCTGTGCTGTGTACATTTCCTCTGCAAAATGCAGAGAAAATGTACGCAGCAGTGCTATTATGTGTATAAATTTTGCGCCAAAGAGTGCATTTTCGAACTAGCGGGAAGCTAGAAGATCCAACTCTGCTCTGCAGAGGAAAGTTGCCACATATTTTTTCGATCGGGTTCCCTAGCTGTAAAAGGACTTTTGCCAGGTTGTATCATAGCAAGGCATTATCTAGAGGTCGAACACGTTCCCCCTACCTCGAAATCGCAAAAAAGATTAAATTTTGCGCGCCAATTTTATATTGGTTTTTGGTTGGTTTTGTCACCATTTAGCTCCATTTTTTCGCGCTGCGTACGATAATTTTTTATTTTAAGGATTACTTAACTTTTTCTGATATTGATGATGTAAGCACTCACCGTAAAAATTACATTAATCCGTGTGATACATGGAATTATTTATATAATCATTTACCTACGCTAGTATAGCATTTTGGTTTCCTAACCGGAAAATATACGATTACATCCAAACATTAATGTGTTCAAAAACAAAGTATTTTTTTATTTAGCTGAACAATATCAACTAAAGTGTGTACGATATTTCTGGCCAGAGCTTAGGTTAGTGCATTAGTGAAGTTTTGTGAGTGAGATTGGTTCATGTTTGAGGTTGCCAGTAGAATCTTGGACGCAAAATTTTATATAGAGATGGTTTCGGCGAATTCTTGGTGTATGAGAGGATGACAATGTACTAGCAAGGCAAGTTGGTAGTAGGATATGGTGATTTTGTTGCAGTGAGTCGACTATTGAACAAACCTTGAATGACTTTAATGATTGAAAGAGCGATAAAGATTGAAATGACACACCGTGACAGAAAAATCCGTAACTCACGGTAAGTAGAGCGACGAGTCAAATTGGTTTGACTGTATCTTCTTGTTTAGCGATGTGCATATATATAAGAAGATTGCACACTCAAGAAAGACATGTATCCAGTGTCAGTGCTTCTCACTGTGTTTAGTGTTTGGTTGTCACTGATTTTCATTTCATAGCTTTACCTCCAACTCCTGCCTTAGACAAGCTTATGTTCAATATGTATTCTCCTCAATTGAAAATTTTCAGTTTTTCCATTTCGAAAAGGTATATCGTCAGTGTTATTAAAGGTACGAAGATAGGTGGCAAATGTCGTTTCAGCACACGAACATCCTTCCATTCCAATTATAATCAGAGCAACAATGCAAACCAGAATTTCGATTCATTTCAATTCTGCCGTTTCTACACTCAGTCGATTTTCTCAGTCATTTAGTCACTTTTCTGTGTAATTCTGTGTAGGAAACGGTCAACGAGTGAGTGCTGTTAAGTGTATCTGCTGTTGTAAATTTCCGTTTGAACCGTTAGTAATAATAATGAAACAATAGTCAGTGCGGTGTGTTTATTAGAAAGAAAGATTTATAATTTACTATATTATGATATCTGTGCATGTATACAGAAGGCTAGGCGGTCTGTAGAGAATCTATGACTTTAAACTACAAACAATAAAATACGGTGGATAAATAAATAGCTACTTAATATACGATTGCAATATACGCCTGCACGAGTACCAATTGTTAGAGAATGTAAGGTACAGGATGCCAGTGGTTTAAAATTGCGTTTTCTGGGCAGACTAAAATATTGGTCTCAAAGTCAAAAGTGAGAATTGGGATCAGTGCCGTAACAAGCCTGTCCCGGCCGTGAGGTACAGAAGGTACTACTCCCAAGGCCGTATTTAGGATTCCATTTCGGAAGGGCAAAATGCCAACAAAGTGCAGAAAAGTGTCTATTATCGCGAAAAATTGGAGCTATTTTAGGCCGAAATGAATCTAAAACGCATCAAATTCGCGCAGCACGAAAATTTTGAGATTTTTTGCACTGTTTTGGTAAAATAATGTATACACTGCAATTAACACACATGAGAATAGGCGCTTCACTATTCAATTTATGTGACTAAAATTTGATGATGATTGGATCAATATTGTTTGGAACATGCATGACGGTGATCCCGGCCGTTTATGTCCCGGCCGTGAGGACGTTCTTCATCCCCCTTATGGACGTTACGTACGGTACTGTTGTTAGTGGTGAAGTGTAAAAATATTTAAGTGGGAATAGGAAAGACGTGATTTGAAACTGATTCTGAAAATTATGAGGTTTTGTTTCGCTATTTGCCGTTGTGTTGTGAACTGGTGAAGGAATGAAGAGGGTTTCTGACGCGTTGCGTTGAGTTGGTTTGTCTTGGCTTGGCTGAAGATTAGAGCGTGCAATTCAGTGTGATGCGTTGACTAATCCAAGCCAATGAATGTAGAATGGTAGGAAGACTGGAGGCGAATAAGCTAAGAAAGCTAAGCGCCTATACACTTGATGCTATCAGAAGAGTTTCTAGAGTTTCTGTCTGTCCCTCGTTCCATATTGCAATTGTAGGGCAGGGAATAAATATCAAATGTAAAATTTAAACTGCTTTTCTACAACTACTCCTAACCTCCTACAACTTCAACCCCATCCTCCTAAAGTCCTGAGGACACAGAATTACCTTCATTCATGTGCATGTATGTAGCGTGTGGAGGGGATGTGGAGATGGAGATGTATGCAGTGCCTATCCAATAAACGAGACAAGTACAACAGAAGAAATCAAGAAATGATTCCTTGCTTTTCTCTACTTCAGCTTGGTTTAGTCAAGTAGACTCGGTCGGAAATGTCGTGGTCGTATTTTGGTTGCTAGAGTTTTCTTGCGATTCAAATTTGCAATTATGAGATTGCGACTTCACCGAAGGAATGAAGGGAAACTCACGCTGTGTGAACTCGTTACTTTTTCAGCTTGGCCCATTTTGTCGCTCAGTTCTCTGCATCTCTCTCACATTCATTCAACACATCCGATATGTGCACTGCACACACAAAATACACATCAACATCCACACACTGATACATACTGCATATTATACCGATATCGTACATACACCATACCAGAAGAACAGACATGGAGTGCCTACAGAGAGATGGACTAGAGACACTAGAGAGTGTCTCACGTGCCTCACCTTCTTCCCTTCCCTTGTACAACTTGTACTTGTACCTATATATACCTGTAGCGCTTGTCTTGGTAGCCGTGCAGAGTTTAAACTTTAAAGGCAGCTCAACCTCCAGGCTACTCAACACAGTAAATTGAACTCCAATTCTTACATGGCAGGAATGTATGAATTAGAGTACAACTCTAAATTGCTGTAGCATCCTAAAGGAGCAATTCTGCAATGCAGACGTCTGGTCTCGTTTTCCTGTCCCTCTTCTTCCTCTTATTCCATTGGACACTTGATTCACAAGTCCAATTCCCATTCCCAGACTATTTACTCACCTGCCCATGTCCTCACTCTCTCGACAATATTTCTACTCTCCGCTTTTCACTCATTGCTTCGTCAACCATTATCCACTCGTTTCTTTCTTTTTTGCCCTCGCCAATCTTTCTTTCCACTCATAATATCCGTCAGGCACATAAAATATCTCTCTTTTTAAACCGTAATATACCTACAATGTGTAGCCACATGTGTTAGGAAGCGTGCATATGTGACGTCAGAACTTGAGGGGTAAGGAGGTTCTGGAAAACATGACAAAACCGGATGGCGAGAGGGGGTCTGGGGTTTTATGACATTTGTAGTACCAAGGCTGTTATTTTTTCGCTCGAAACGAACGAATAAGATTTGCGAGCATGAAATGAATACATGGATAAAAAATTCGCGAATTTGTTTAAAAATTTGAATTTTTGCAGAAAGTAGCCCTATTACAATTAGATTTCAGAAAAAATGCCCTAATGCTGTAAAAAATCACTTTTCACAATCGAGAGAGAAAGGTTTAGGTTTAGGGAAATTATTATCCACCAGCTCCAAACTTAACTCTGTAGGTGACTAATGTGACTATGGATATTTCCTCATACAGTATACAGTATATTGAATTTAAAATGGCAGAGGGGAAGCATGTACACTGAAGTAATGTGGCCTAATAGTGTGGCCTACAGGATTTTAACTTACGATGTATGTAGATATATTTAATAAATTGTGTGCAAATTGACTCGAATCCATTTGTTGATTCAAAGCGTCGAACAAATTTATGCTGCAGCTTATTTTCAGAATTTCAGAATGATGTCCACGCTGTTCTATGCATCTGGTCATGAATGAGTCTTGACTTCCGATGCACAGAGATATACCTGTCTTGGTAGTTTGCACGAAATGTTTTATTTTTGCCTTTCAAAGCCCCTAAAACTATTTTTGACTAAAAGAACCATAATGCTACTGAGACTGTTAGAAAAATGCGTTGTGAATGAATAATGTAATGTGATAAATGCTGATAAAATATTATTTTTAATTCTTAATTATGGTTTTCAGAACATGTGATGAATTCACCCCCACCACAACCCACACATCCAGTTCAGATGCACTCGGGAGCATCCTCCGGAGGTATGGGAGGAGGACGCGGAGGCACAGCGGGGTCTGCAGCCACACCGCCCCCACCAAAGGAGTCTTCACCTCAACAACTGCTATGTGTGCGTTGGGGGAACTACGATTCAAATATCGTCACCATGTTCTCAAAGCTTCGAAATTTGGAACATTTCGTTGACGTGACGCTGTGGTGTGAGGGACGCACCATCAAGTGTCACAAAATGATATTATCAGCCTGCTCGACGTACTTTGAGACTCTTTTGACAGAGATGCCCAACTTGCATCCGATAATCTTTCTCAAGGACATGCGTTTTTGGGAGATACAAGCTCTCGTCGAGTTTATGTACAAAGGAGAAGTGAGCATTCACCAAGAAAAACTGCAGTCTCTTCTGCGGGCAGCCGAATCGCTTCAAATCAAAGGTCTGGGCTCTCCCTCCAATGAAATCGGTGGAGGGGGTGGAGGAGCCGGCGGGCTGGGAAATTCGAATGGAAATACGAACGAGGGCGGAAGCAGCAGCAGCAACTCGAACGGAAACGGGAACGAGCAGCAACAATCCAACTCACCGGTTGACATGGCCCCAAGCAGTCACATTCACAATCAACATCTGTCGCACCCGAATTTAAACCCGGGACACAACCCTTTGAACAGCATTCACCACAATCTCACGCATGCGAATAATCACATCAACAGTGCCCGCAGTGACGCCAGTCACAGCGTCAATCTGAGTCATCACAGTCTGATGTCCACACCCAACATGGGAATAGATTTATCCAACCATGGCTCTGGGGGATTGAATTTGCACAGCACGCCCCTGTCGTCCTCTTCTCCCCAATCTGGAGTCCCGTCCAAAAGACGGAAGAAAGAAACGCCCAGACGAATTGATATTCCCAGAGCTAACCTTCCCATTGCCAACTTTGCCTCCCCAATTGTCAAGCCGGAAGAAGTGATGGACAACGACGACGCTGCATCCGACGACTCCATGGCTGCCCACGAAAGAAATCACGTGGACGTAAGTGCAATCTGCTCCTCCTCAACACACCCACTCTCTCTCACTCCCGCCATTCCTCTATTCCCGCTTGTACTCTCACATCAAACTTCTAATGCTACACATCTTTTTAGTCTCTCCAATGTTGGAGAGTGGCAGACTAGAGGGAGGCCGAACCGCCATTTTTCAGCCTACTTAAACCTAGCAATACCGACTCGACCCGCTGATTGCTACCGTCTCGTAGAGTTAATTGGTTGGCTGTGAGTGAGCGGCATCGGTCTAAAACAGCTCCAACATAGAAAGGCTAAAAACAACTGTAGCGTTCAATGTTTGCTCTGTGACTTTTACTCTCTTGACTAATCTCTAATCTAATCTCTTGCAAACTGCCACCTACTCTCAACTAGTCACAAGTCACAACTCACTGCTTGTGCTCTTGAAACACACTTGCTCAATCATTGTCACTCTCATAGTGACAAAGATTTCCATTCCGTATAGCGATGATGGAGAATAGAGACAGACCTAACTTGTGCTTGTGGGGTGGTTGTGCGTAGTTCGTGATAAAATGTTCGCTTTTGTGCAGGGCTTGATTGGATTAACGGAAACACTTGTTTTCCACGTATAAGTAGCATAAAGACCTTGCCCACGTTTTGCCTAACCAATTTTTTGCCTTTTCTCGATATCACAGGGAATGAAAAACGAACAGGGACCAGACATGACTTATGAGGACTCCAACGATGGAGAAGGGCAGGAAAACTATGCAGAGAATTATACGGAAAATGATCAAGGAAATCAGGTACATACGCAATAATATATAATAAATATTTTGTATTTTCCGTTGTTGGTGTGTCTTCAGTTCGGTGGGTTGACATTGTTGTGTGAATTGTTTGTGAAAACGCGGTGGAACTAAAGGAAGGTGTTGCTATAGAAGGGACAACTACGCTATTTCTCCCTCACAATCAGTGCAGCAGCGTGTTAGTGGTAGATACGAAGACAGTAGGTCGTGAGCCGAGGAAAGAGCTACAGGTGTTTTATGTATGTGAGGCTCCCTGACGAAACCCACCTTCATGTCATCATGTGCTAGCGAACAAGCTCAGGCAGACATTTAGGAAAGTAGCTTAACTCGCCATTTGAGCTTTGTACATACAATTCATACAACAGACAATCGACGTTGAAGGGAGTATTTAATCTGAAGGGTGATATTCTCAACTGTGCTTTCAATAATTTCTTACATATTTTTACTTGACTGACAAAGTTCACCGAAACGTCTTTGCAAATTGTAGCATGTTGTTTCTTAATAAACCCAGTTTTTATTTTTGCGCACCAAGGTCGGTTTCGTTAGATTTTAGCACATGCTGCAGGTACTCTACGCTCTAGCGCTCTAGCTAGATAAATAAGGTGTGGAAGAGAGGAGGTGAAGCTTGCGGTGTACACATCTACATAGAGTGTGTAGAGTGTGCGGTGTAGAAAGCGGAGGATTGAGATGGCTGTATTTAATGGATAAGGTAATTTTGCTGATGTGTGGAGGGGGAGATGTGGATTTGTTGCTGCTCGGATAATGCTGTTGTTGCCGAGTGTGGTTTGCCACTGTTATGGCTGAAGGTAGTTAATATCACATTTTTGTATCCGGGTGGACATGGAATGTAGGTTAATGCGTTTGGTTGCTGTGTTGCGTTGTGATGTCATGAGAGTTCACTGGGCTTCAGAGTCGTGTTCGCTTGTCAGCCAGAATAGAGAACGGGGAACAGGAGCTGCCACACAGACAGACACAGACACGGACACAACACACAACTAGCAGTTTATTAGAATAGTGCTCACATTAAGTGTTCTAGCTCAGCTTATTGGCTTTATGAGCAGTGCTGGTTGCTAGTTGCTGTGCACTGTACACTTCGCAACTGAATATTGTGTGTCTAGCGTCTAGTGCTTATGTTGCTTTGGAATAACAGTTAGTTAGTTAGTGTGGGTTAATGTTGCAATACTACTATGGTCATGCATCAGAGTTACACTGCCTAGGTCTGCCAAGGCACCACAACTTGTTGCTTGAGCACAAGGATAATAAAACTTTATTCTCCTAAAAATGAAACGAGGCGGAATAAAATAGAAAAGAACTTTTGTTAGCTGCATTTGTTCGTTGAGCACAGCACAGGTGTAAATCGTGTAATTCGTGTACGACTGAACTGACGTGTGCAAATCTGACATAAAGCATTAGGAGCTGATTGAATGGACGTGTGGGAATTGTCTGAGTTGACTAATGCCTAAAGGTTTTTGTGTTGGTTGCATTGCAGAGCCAGGACGAGAATTCTTCGGAAGGAGGGGAAATGGAGGAAGACATGGATGGAAGTGGCGGTGGCAACGGCGGTGCACTCTCTCTCCTCATCAACAGCAACGCAAATACCCTGGAAAGAGAGCGGGAGAGAGAAAGAGAGCGAGAAAGATCGCGGAAAGGGAATCCGATAAAGAAAATTCATCTGGGGATCGGAAACAACAATAACAATAACGACTCGCTGCTTCACAGTGCCTCCTCTGCTGCAGAATGACAGTGATGGAGCAGAGACATGGAAGCGGATTGAAATCACATATATTAAAATTAAAACATTATATTAATATAGATTATCCATTATATCGTTATTTGTATACTGCGTAGCAATAATTTTTTCTCACGACCATGGTAATCAACAACTACATATACTTATGATGTGCTTGTACACTTGTAGAAAGTAGAAACTGACTAAACCAAAACTAAAAGCATAGTTTTATATTTGAATACAATACTTAATAATAGTAGAATTGTTAAAAGGGTACAAGAATATTTGGATCGGACGGAAGTAGCGAACGCCGAACGGTGAGGTGAATCTTCTGCTGCACGTCCACGACTCACTCATGTCAAAATAATTGTAGAACTATTTAGAAACTTACCAAAAGAGCAGGACGCTGTTGTAGTTTGAAGGTTGGACTACTCTACATGCAGTTTAGTGGTAAATAATGATAATGTAAATGTAATGGAAAGGGAAGAAAGTAATTAGCAGTTAGTATCACAACGCTTATTATTAGTTTACGTACTTGCCCACATTACTCTTCTGTATAAATAGATTTCAGTCACGGAGAGCTGCCTATGTGTGCTAATTATTATGTTAAAATTAATTTCGTTCGCTCGCTCGATTGTGAATAACTTCACACAATATAATACATACAACATACATAACAGACCATAATGTAAAGTGTAGATATCATATAGCAGATTAAAATGTAGAGCATAATATTATAATATATACATACACACAAATATCAATAGAAATATCGCGTAGGTAGCAATGTAGCTCTGTAGGCTGTACTTGTAGGGATAGAAATCAGTGTAGTTGTGCAACAGACGTATCTATATTAATTGTGTAAGTATTATGGCTATGACGAAGACATGACGCAACTTAAGTTAGTGTCTCAATGCACAACTTCTGTAGTTCAATCACATTCTATTCTCTACTTATCAATTTTCCTGAGTAGAGCTACGTACTTTGCGTAAGGACATGTGCACAACACAATGACATAGCAGCATTCTCTTTCAAAATTGACATCGCCCTCTGCATTACAAATACAAAAGGAGTGCATCAACAACGAACACCGATGCACAATCCTGGCATGTCTTGTCTCTCTCAAGTCTCAAGTCTCAACATCAACATTCTATTTAGGATGATGAGACATTGTACATTTTCCATGTTTCAGCCAAATTATCAATTAGAGATTGTAGTCTTGTGTCCATTTCAGTTCCAAGAACACTCCTAGCAAAGAATTGATTCACGTTCCACTACCTCTTCTTCCCCGAATTACATTTACCAAATTATGCAAATTGATGAGATGGTTACATTTTGAAATTATTGGCGTGGATTCATGTTAATGGCCAAAGAGGGACGTGTCAGTGTGGTGATTTTCCGAGTTGTAGACGCACGAGACAAATTGAATGTAAATATTGTAAGGGATTTTGCTATAGCTGTTATCAATTGGATGCTTGGAAATGTCAAATCCTTGTTTGAGAAGTCAGTGTGAGTTAATGACTTAACTATAGTAAGTACACAGAGTGGGCACTAGGTAGAGAGATCCATTTTTGTAAAGACACAATGTTAAGAGTATATTTGTAGTTAAGGAGCACTTCAAGTTAATCGTACCCATATAATATTATAATAATACTACAATTATGAAGGTTTGTATAACATTATAATGTAGGTTAGGGAATTTAGATTAAGTATCAGAATGAGAAACTAGTTTTTTACTCCCTAGTGGTGGCATATAAATGCAGTAACACAAATACATAATAAAGGCATTTTATGCCTAACATTTAAATAATCATGAAATCAACTGAGCACGAATTACTCAAAATACCAGTCCAGTAAACGTAACGATGAAACGTAACGTTATGAAACGATCTTCCATAACGCCTTACTTACTGTTTGCACATATTATTATTATCATTATCATTATTACTACTACTATCATTATTATATTATACAGTGTCATCAGTTTGCAGTGTCCATAGGCCTTATGTATGGCTTAATGAGCCCTTAGTTTAGTTAGCCCTGTCCTGTCTCACAAAGGTACGAGCCTCAGCACATTTTGAAATAAACCACTGTGCATATCCTGTAGAGTACCGTATTGCACATTTTATGAGCAATTGCATATTGTGGTTACGCAACATTACGTGCGCTTTGGCTAACATAATCTTGAAGCGGTATTGATTTCTTGTTTAACTTGAAAATGAATATTGGTTGTATCTTGTATCTCATGTCAAACATTCATATAGGTATATAGTATGTATCGTTTTTTGCCAAAACATTTTATACGCAAGTAATGATGTGTAGCCTCACTAAATGCGCAAAAAGCTGGTTTACAAGATAAAATGCATAGTGTTTTTTTTCAAAATGTCCTTTGACCTTTTTGAGACAGGGCTTGTTAAGGGCTTTTGAATCCAGCCCATATGGACAACTGAAAACTAATCAGGCTGTATAAAAGAGTAGAAGAAACACATCAATAGCTAGTTACTACGGACTTTAAAATCATTTTTATGGAAGATTGTAAGTTATCTTCCGAAACAAAGTACTGTGAGCAATCTGTCAATATTATGAAACAAGAGGACCAAACACAATCATTCAACTCTTAATAATAATAATAATTACAAAGTAAGGTAGATAGAGATTTAAAACTTGTTATAATTGATACAAAACAGAATAGATGCTACTTATATATAAATACATAAATATGTAGGTGCATGCATAATACAACTCTTACTATACTGAACTCGAATTCCTATTCACAATTAGCATAATAATAAAAATGAAAATAAAAATAATTTAATGATCATAGCATAGCTAATTAGCTAATGATAGAAGAACATAATATACCCTTCTATTTATGTATCGATGCTCCAAGAGTAATAATATTTGTATCAAACAATAATAATTTAGCTGTTCTTCCATAGTCGATGTAAAGTAATAAATAAACGTGTGTGTAGAGTTTATGAAAATACTGATGCTACAATCTTTAATAGCTTCATAATGATGAGAACATCAGAGTTCGGAACTTGAAATAACGAACCGAACTGAATTATTGTGGATGAAAAAAAAATGGGAGCAAACTGTAAACAGTCCTAGAAACTAAGCCATCTTACTACAGGGTAATTTAAAATGTTCTTACCCCAATTTACGGCCAATCCCACATATGGGGTTGCATGTCATTCACTATTCGAAACAACACGCGACTTTTAATTGATTTGACACATCTAATATTTGAAATTGCGATTTACTCAAAAAACAGGCTAGGTTTTTACACATTTTTTATTTATTTTTTATCCCCAATATGTCAGTTCGGTCTCCCGGTTCGTGATTTCAAGTCTCAAACTGTACTGTACTCAACTGTAATTCAATTAAGCAAATAGTCGAGTTAAGTTAATTATGACCAATTATTGTTAGAAGGCTATGTCTTAAGTATGAAGCTATTCAGATGTACGCAGGGACCAAAAAACGTACTCGCAATAATAAATAACTTTACTGTTGTCATTGTCGCTAAACGTATCGGTAAAGCTTTGCAAAGTGAATGATACGTGTATCGGTAGTAATAATACTATTAAGCTTAGTTGTATACATATATCATGAAAAATACAAATGACATACTAATAATTCCAAATGAATTCCAATAATTTGTCAATGTAACGTGTGCAAGGATTTTGAAGGCTTGTATCTTGTAGTACCTACTCTTTTCGTTAGTCTATTTTTTCATCAGCTACCCTTTCCGTTAGCTATAAACAATTACACAGAGAGAAGTGATAGTAATTCAACATAATATATAATATTAGTAATTATCCATAACAATAAATACTGTACAAGGTGTGTGCCTTTGATGGTGGAACTCAATTTCCAAATTACCTATTAATTCCAAATTGCAAAACGTCTTAAGCTCTTCCAAAAATCTTGCAACTGAACAAAAAAATGAAAAAATGAAGACGGAAAATATTTGCAGTAAAGTGACAGAGAAGTTTATGACTATAGCTCAGTGTAATTTTGTGGCTAAGATTTAAGATCTATAGATGTGATGTAGAACTCATTCTGCAGAAATCACTTATCGTCAAATCCCTCGTTCCTCCACTCACCCGCTCTATAGCTGCAGGCTGTGTCTGTATATTACGCATTGAAAGTAAAAAATCAATTACTCCCGGGTTGCTGTAATTTATAAAGCTATTTGAAAATGAGCTGGAAATCAGAAAGGAAGGAAGAATAGGGGAAGCAGGGAAGTGTGTTAGGAATAATATCTGGGCTGTGACAATAACAATCATGGACAATATCTGAATTGAGATTACTAGTATTATTATACTGATAGTAAGGTGGGACAAAATTTGGGTTTTATTTGGAAGTAAATTGTTGACATGTTAAATTTTGATGATTTAGAATTGTATATAAAACTATGTTTGAGTTACAATTTGTTCGTTAGCCATTTCTTAGTCATGTATGTATCCTTTTTTGTAAATTAAATGCGAATTATTTTGTAAAAACACATACTTAAGTACAGAATCGCTGCCCCACTCATTCAGCTACAGTAGTCATTAAAATTACTTGTGCATACTTGTAATAATTATGGATTACAACTTTTCTGGTAGGTGGATATTTGCTAAGTTATACTATTTGGATATTAAATGAACTGGGAACTTCCACCGTGTACTACAATAATAGTAATATTAACAATTAATAATAATAATGATAATTAATGATAATTTAATGCTGTTGAAAATGAAGATGAAAATGAATGTGTGAATGGAACGTAGTTTTTGTGTAATATAATAATATTTTCCCGTCATTTTGACTTGATTCATAACCATTTGATACTTGTTACTTTAGTTTGCAATTTGAAACATGATTATTCTTTGTATTATTTGCATGATGCATTAATTCAAACTCTGTGCTGCAACCTTATATTTGACCTACCGATGTCATTCTGCTATTTATAAAGGATTTTGATTTTTGACACTACGTGTTGTTGTACTTGGAAATCTCGAGTAAACTAAAGTTAAAGTAAGTTAAAGGTTAATTATTGGAAGGCAAGACCTGGACAATATTAAAATTCTATATGTATCTCATCTGGAAAATTATTTGTACGATGTGTGACGCATTATTATTATTAATTGATTAATAGGGACTCTAGATGATTCCTTGTTTACATATGTATAAAGTATAAAGTAATAATCAAATTAAAGAGTTGTGATGTGCTAGTGTAATATTAATATTAATTATGGATAGCATCATATAGTAGCTCTAGTAGTTAAGTCGTGTTTGTTGATGGGAGTTAATGATGAGCAAAGCTGGTTGTTGGTTCGAAAAATTATTTATGATTCTGCATGGTTCATTTTGAATAAGAGTGCTACTAGATTGATATGTAGCCAGTACAGTGGCCTAATCACATTTCATTCCAATTAAATAAGTAGAGATTTTAATACCTGCACTTTAATAAACGTTATATCCTTAAATACCTTCAAATTTAGCATAATACACAGCTGTACATTATTCATACTTCAGAGTAAGTATATTATTATAAATAAAATAATTATGTATCAGACGAAATCATTTCCTACTTCGTTCGCATTTTTCTTCTCAGTTTTCACCCCACAACGTTAATGTCATCATTTTCTGAAAATTCATCGTTCTTGTGTTGGCACAATTAGTACAATTGATATCTTGAGTAGAGACTGCCGACGTGCTGAATAAGCTACTGCTTCATTTTTATGTCTTAACAATAACGTTCTTATTTGGTTTCGTCGGAAATATTCTCATAGCCCCATGCCCCATTCTCACTGTGTTTTCACATACCATTTTCTAGGATTTTACTCTATGTCTCATAATATCTCATGTATTTGATCCTAAAATCTTTATGCGACGAGAACTCAATTTTGAAACAGTTTCAAAATTGTGTAAAGGCTCATAAAAGTACCAAAATCTCATTATTAAAAGAGTCATTCCTAAAAAGATTAACACTGGCAAATCTAAAAAAATGCTATAATCAACATGACCATCATAAAATTATGTGGCAGCAACAACACTTATTTTCATTATTTTTGCTGCTCTACCTCCCTTCGTTTTGACGTTGGATCTATTATGGGAAAAAAGTAGGGATGCCCTTAATGCATTGGGATATTTTCATGGATGCACAGGTGGGGAATCAGTTTGTTTGCAAAATAAGAATGGTGATTGTAGGGTTGAAAAAAACCCGAAAACCTAGCAACGAAGTTTTCCGGTAAAACAGGAATTTTTGCCCCCGGAGGTGACGGGGCCAAAATTTTGGGAAAGAAGAACACGCGGAACACGTTGAAATCTTAGGGAATCAGAAAACTTTCCAGGGTTTAATATGTGATTGCTACATGCAGCATGACCTAGTTTGATCATTTGATAATAGAATATTCATTTTGTAATGCCGATATAAATGTAGAAACTTTAATAAACTAGGGATTTAACTTGGGTCACCGGGTTATTTAAGGTCGAAGTTTGCATTTTACTCACTTTTTCAATTTCATATGGCTGTAAATGAGCCATTATTGTTATAAATAAATCCGGGTGTATAAAAATTATGTATTAATAGACTCCAAATGATATGAAGAATATTTTAAAGAAATCAGTTAAATCCTACAACTATTTAGGAGTGACTTTTACTTCATCAGGCTTATTTAACACACAAGCCAAAATCGCAACAACGAAAGGACTTCAAGCCTTAGGTTTCCGATGTGCTGTACCGCTTAAATTTCTATATAGCGAGTCAAATGACGCGAGTTAGTAGAACTGCTATA